>NNCF01127538.1:261239-530088 GCA_002313205.1 Laupala kohalensis | reverse complement strand
AAAATATATATATATATATATATATATATATATATATATATATATATATATATATATATATATATATATATATATATATATATATATAATATTTGTTTCTTATTATTTTCATTTAAAAAATTAAACTCTGTTGTAATACATTAGATGAAGAAAGGACGACCCTCTGACATTTTGTCTAAAGCGCCAAGATTGTTTATTGTTCCTAGAAATCTTGTACACGAAATCAAAATTTATTATTGACTCTGAAGCATACTTAATTTCACTTTCAGTTATTATGGGGAATATTTCTGCTAGACATTTAATTTTGTTCCTTTAGTTTAATGACGGTTTTCAACTTAATCTTATATTACACAGTTTTAGAAATAGGCAGTGTTGAAGTGAAACTAGATCCAGTGAGGTGAACTAGACTCCATAGACGATTTCTAATACCAAATCTGGTCACCGAATATAAATTAACAAGTCTTTAGAAATTCAAATTAAAAATACGGGTTTGCTGAATTTAAAATGTATGTAGTTATTGCCTACAACATGTGAGTTAATTTTTGTAACGAGTCAGTGTATCACCCGTTTTTTTTAGTTCAAAATTTTGGAGAATATTGATTTGAATTGGAAACTATTCGTCAACTCAAGCTTTCTTTTAACGTCTTGCAAACAGAAACCTTCGAGATACATCAAACAATTAATACAAGTTACTCATCGAACGAAAAAGAACTTTTCTTTGTAATATTTTATTAATCTATAAAATATGACATTTAGAAAATAAATTTACGAGAAACGGAATGATACCTACAAATATTACAAGAGCAAAACGTTTTCCTAAATCCCATTTCCTATTTAGATGAACCTTTTAAGATAGTAGCAAGAACATCAAATCAATAGAAAGTATGTCAAACGAACATAATATTAGTGTTAGGATAAGAGTGTGGCGCGTCGTGTAAAACCTTTTATTAACCGTACTATGTAATTTAGAAATGTTTTCACGTCCGGTAATACGGGTTTAAACGTGGAGTTCCTAGAGAAGGCACATTTTCCTCGGGCGAGAACCATCAGCAAAATAAATACAAAAGGTTATTTAATCTCACGCTATCTCCGAATTACAACATTTACCTCATATAACGAACGGGCAAGGATCTCCTGACGCTTCATTATTACTCAGAAACCTGCAGCAATTTCTAGTGCGCAATCTCTGTCCCAAATCTGTGCGGCGTTGACAATTTATGACCCATTAGCCCAGAAAGTGCATCGTAAGGACACTTCTTCGTAGGGCAATTCGATACCTCCAAGTTGAAGAGACTGATCGTCATAGGAGGCAAGATACTTGCGTACTTGTCAAACTTCCGAGGAAAATATTGTCAGTCAAATGTATGGAATGAGAGAACCATCGCCTGGACGAAACGGAGTAACACATGGGTCGGAAATGATATTTTTCATACAATGTTTCACGGCGAGCTTCCGGCCATGAGGTCAGTTCCTTCACCTGACTGATTTGTGGGCAAAGAATTTCGGAAAAAATAAATTTATCGTCAAAAAAGTCGTTACAAACTGTGTATGATCACTTGGAGGACAACAAACTAATTTACTCTCCGGAAGCAAGCAAGGGAGCCCATCGATTCCGATCAAGGACCCATCGAAGGCAGAGGCGGATTTGTTTCAGTAAAAAACTCCTAACAAAAAAATAGTACGGTACGTATTATAAAATTATCATAATACCAACAAATTTGTGGTAAATAAAACACAAAAAAGTTATTTCGGAAGTATGCCTTATTATCAAACTATAGATTGTTCGGAAAGTTTATAAATAGTGTATAAATTCGAGATTTATTATTTCAATAGATGCCGCCCCTAGGCGAGAGCCTGGCGAATCTGTAAAAAAAAAATCCGCCTCTACCCGAAGGAAAACCGGAGAAAAACCCGGTCCAGGATGGGTCGGGGAACTCAGTTCAGGGGTATTCGCATTGTTGTCCACGTCCTCACCCCTCCAGCACATTCGAGTGACTCGACCGCAACAGCGGTGCTTGCGAAAAAGCCCTCCCCGCTTTCAACGTCTGTCACACAAGTGAGTTGACGCTTGAGGTGCGTGAATGAAATGAAGGGTTAGCAAGAACGCTGGAAACTCCCGTGCCAGTGTCACTGAAAAGCATTTCCCACTCATCACTGTCTTGTTATTCCAAATCACTAAGGTCGGTATTACGTATTACGCAGTCATATTTCTATGTCATATGTCTATTAGCAAAGATATGACATAGGTTGTCTCAACGAGAACATATGTCATAGATATATGATCATATTTTTCTTGATTCACAGTGCTCTTATTCTAGACAACACTTTATATTGGACGTACAAAACACTTGATAGTTCATAAATTTACATAACGTTTCGGGGAGATGTTTTCCCCATTTTCAGATGTTTTAGGCTTCTTTTGATGATTTAGTACCAAGTCCTTTGTGTGTATACCATTGCATGCATTATCTTGCTGCACACTCATATGATGCATGTGATAATTGCGATAATTTTGACTAGTTAAATAATTTTAACGCAATTATCACATGCATCATATGAGTGTGCAGCAAGATAATGTACGCAATGGTATACACACAAAGGACTTGGTACTAAATCATCAAAAGAAACCTAGAACATCTGAAGATGGGGAAAACATCTCCCCGAAACGTTATGTAAATTTATGAACTATCAAGTGTTTTGTACGTCCAATATAAAGTGTTGTCTAGAATAAGAGCACTGTGGATCAAGAAAAATAATACAAGACAACACCACTTCTACCTAATTTATATATGATCATAGTTGAACTATTAACAAAGATTGTGCATAACACGGATATGTTTCATCTAAGTTTTTTGATAATAGAGATATGACGCATAAATGTGATCATGTAATACCGGCCTGGATACACGGTAGATACTTTGAGACATGCTGTCAGAGTTACGCAAATAACAAGATTCTAGTGCGCGCGGGCAAATGCTAGGATATTATAGTCACCGCGTGAGTCAATAAAAGCGAGCATATCAAATATCTCCTAAACAAATTAAGAGATCAAAATGTGTTTTTCACTGAGATGAATCGTGACATGGGGTTCATCATTAGACAATTGAAAGCAATTGTGTCTTTTTTAACTGCAGACAGTGACATATTCATTGTTTTTTTTCAAATATAATTTTATATTTTTTTCCGCGTTACCACAAAGCCCGATACAAAGATATACTATTTATTGAATTTGACAGAATAGCAACAGAGAAACGATATCGTAAATACCTGAATATTTGGACAAGGAAAACTGGAGACACTTCACGCAGCAAAGGATGACCTTGCCCAGGTCATTCACTTTTCATCAGAAATGTTTAATCATTCTTTACACCGTTTCGCTGGTGCATTGACAAATGATGAATATGGAAACAAGGAAAGGTACGAATACGTATGCTTTGAAACCGAACTTCCTCAGCGGGAATGTTAAAATAGAGTCAGAATAGATGAACCAAAATCATACAGTAAAATATTGCAGTCTCGCCATTGATATCCCGAGTAAAACAGCAGCAGTTTAAAGATCGAAGTTAGATCAGGTTTTTGAAAACGCAGACTCTTTTGTTGGCATGATTATTCAGTAATACATTAATATTTTCCCCAAATTATATTATGTTTTGTTTCAGTTTCCTAGTTCATCACGGGTAAATATCTCACAGTCCTGGATTTATTACGTTTCTCTATGTTAGTTAAGCATGATAAGTTTACTAAGGCGTCCAAGGATAGTGGCGTATTTTCCATGGGCGAAAGCGTATCATTAACACTTTTGTAATTATTAATCTCGAATTTTTTCTGCACATTATATCTACGATTCATGTTGGAATAATAAATGGAGAACAGTAGGTATTATTTAAAAAATTCTTTTATACAAATTAAATCCGCCATTACCTCTGTGCCCTTGATCGGAATTGATGGGATGATCCCTTGCTTGTTTCCGGAGAGTAATTTAGTTAATTGACCCCCACGTGGTCATACGCAGTTTGTTACTCAATTTTCGACGATTAAGTTTATTTATATAGTGTAGCGAAAATTTGACTTGCATGATCAATCGATTTTGTAAAAATGACCAACGTCATTCTAGAAATTCACTTCTAGAGAGAAGATAATGAGATATAATTTAAAATGCAATTCGAAGTCGCTAACGTATATATTGCGAAAAATTGATAGTTTTTCAGAATTACAAGTCGTAATCGCACAACTTTTTGAAGACACACATAAATCTTTTAAATTGCAGGAAACGTCACCGTCAGGTAAGATACTAATCATGTTATATTGAATGTCATTGGTAGACGAGTCCGGGGGACGAACGGGATCGCGCAGTGGTGGCCCACCAACGCGTAAAGCAGGAGTATTCCCGGGTTCCATCCACGGTCCCGTCTCCCATTTTCTTTCAACGTAACATGAATAAAGTATTTGAAGAACAAGAACCGCAAATACAAACAGCTTTGCGACATTTTTCATAAACATATCAATAAATACGCCTGGAGTATTCGATATTACTGGTAACGAAACGAATTAAATTTAAGAATAGATATCAAATAAAAATGTGATTGAAATTCAGTTAACTCGACATTTCGTTTCAGGCGTGAAAGAAAAACGTTACCTAAAGATAATTTAAATAATTTCCACATTTTCTTTCTTTTTTCTTTTATTAGCTCTCCCGATAAAATATCCACGACCATCTTAAAATGCAGGAGATGTAAAACAACACCAAAGATCGAATGATAAAATTCAAATCTACCCGTAAATAATTAGAAATTAGAATATCAGAAGAAAGTTTCAAATCAGTCCGCTAAATGAAAGGTCCTACATCGAATACTTAAATAGTTCAACATTCCTTTCTATTATTGCAAATGCTGATTTTAATTTCGGTTGCTTTAAATTAGTGTATATCACATCTGTGTTTCTGATCATAATTCTATTTCCTAGATTTTAAACATTTTCTTCTTATTTTCTCATTTCTTATTACTTATTGTTTCTGTTATTTGTTGCCTATTTGCTTTTATTTTATCATTTATTCTTTCGTATCTTTGTATAGCTTTTGTGTTTTAGCCTGAAGATAACTGATATAATGTTGAAAGACCTCTCGCCTAGTGACCAGGGAAAATGAGGAAAACACTACGTTAAATAATGTTTCATTAATATTCCCTGCGAACCACTCGTGTAAACATTTCAACGGAGGGAATAAATGCACGTACCTCTAAATTGATAAGTAATGGTTCACGTTTGTTCTAAAATATAAAATATTTTCAGAAAATTTCAATCCTCTGGCGGAAACAAATTCGTCCAGGATTTCATAAATTTAGTTTTGTAGTATCAGCATTGAGAGTGTGGTAAAATTATATGATTGTAAAATTACATACTGAAATCATAAAGTAATAAACCTGTTAACCATGCCTTAAATCATGAATGAAAACGTCGGGAAATAAAAGTATCACCGGCTTTCCATATGCTCGAGACGTTTAAAGCTCAAAATAAAATTATCTATGTCAGGATAAATTCGGATTATTATTTCATTTCTATTTTGTAAGTCCTTTAATTGGCTGTCGCATATCGTTTTCGTAAAAGGCGTATTCGAGTTCCTCGATGAAACGCTGCCCATAGAAAATGATTTGTGGGTACGTTTTAAATCTTCATAAAAGCAAAGAGCTGAGAAGTGGTTTCAAATGTGTCGCAACGCACTGACATAAAAACAAACTGAGATCGATTTGAGAATGATGGTCGGCAATAAATGTCGGTATCTGTTGCAGAAGCTGCAGAAAGAAATGTTTTTCAATCAATGGACTTTTCTCCGCGAACGTTTTTCAAATGTTGCGCATAATTCTTCCGGGAATACGCACATCAAAAAGAAAGAGGGAAGTATCCTATCCTTCCATCGTATCCCATTACCCCTGATGAAGGGTGCTAACTTTAATCATGAAAATTCTGGATTATACGGGACTTCATGAACCATAATAAACAAGATAAATTAGGCATTCGCTTTCAAAGAATTTTTATGGCATCATTAAGCGCCAGTTCTTTAAAGCTTATGTTTATATTTTTATTACGTGCTCAGTAAAAGGTTAGGCGCCAGATGGAATGACGGAATTAATGTTTATAGGAAGCGAAATCTTTTCCATGCAGCGTAGGGACTTCTTGTCACGAGTTGACGTGTACTCTACGGAACACGAAAGCAATATTTCCCGATTTCAATTAAAAACAATTATTCTGAAGATGCTCTTAATTCCATCCGCGAAGTATGTAATCTACAATTAATAAATTCGTTTGATTAAAAGTTAGAAACAACGAACCTAAAATTACCGAAAACTCTTTTCTTCTGTAAATTTTAATGAGATCTATCTACCGCTGGAGTTATCTCAACGATCTCATACCTCCAAGTCCGGTATTATACGGTCATATTTCTACGTCATATATCTATGATCATATATCTGTGACATAGGTTGTCATTGAGAGAAACTTTGATCATATTAATTTGTTTATTGTCCTCCACGTGGTCACACGCAGTTTCTACTATTTTTGCAATAAATGTATATTATATTATCTTTCATCACATCTTTGGTCGTAGATATGACAGAAATATGACCGTGTAATACCGGCCTAAAACTGTAGGTATAGTAAATTATGAAGTATAAAATCAATCTTCTCCACCTGCCGTGGAAGTGAATCTATCACGAAGCTTAATTATTGCAGTAACCGTTTTCCGTCTGCGGTGAATTTTGAAAGTGACAACGCCTCCCGTCATGCGAACAACTGAATGGAACCAGTATTGCATTCCAACTCCGAATCGTGAACCACCATCAATGAAATGTAACTCCTAACTCTGTCAAGAGCTTCCCCCACTCCACTAGCGTTGCTCGCGAGTCACTTTCCAACCCGCATCGGGATTGCTCTCCGCGCATACTAATCCACGATGCTCCGACGCGCACTCCGACCTCGACAGCAAAAACGCGCGTTCTGGGTCAACAACTCAGCCGCTGAGCCACCCCTGACCCACTACGCCTGGGTCGCTGGGGCTGCTGGAGATCGGTCGCTGAACACGTCACCTTATCATTCACCCCTTCCCACCAGTGCGGTGCGCGCGCGATGCCTCAGCTGTTGACCCTGACCCACAGCGGCAGCTGACAGCTGAAGAGGGGGCGGGGGAGGTTCACCTGACGAGGATTGCGCGCCGAAGAAATCGAACGCACGACTTGTCGGCTGTATTACATAGTACGCGAGGCATCGAACGCTGGAACCTGTTTAAGTCGTTGGCCTCCATCAACCTGTACTTAGACAGCTTACAGCCCTGCCCACTGCGCTTAACCACCTCCGCACGCTCGTGGCCACGAGATGTTTAATATTTGTTTTTTCCTCGGTCTCTCGCTTGTATTCCTCTACAGTCCTTCACTTATATTTTCTTCCCGTACAGGGTCGATGTGAAGGGACTTCGAAGGAAATTAGATCGCAGAACTCGTGATATATGGGGAGCGAGGTTCTTCGTTTTTCATCCGCTTATGCCATTACTTATTCATTCGCCTTCGTCATAGCTCATTCCTTTACCGTTCAGCTTTCATCCTCTAATTATATTGTAGGCAGTTATGGTTCTTGTTTGATGGTTCGCATCTAACTCTCTCTTAACAACACCCTTGACTTGTCGACTAACACGATTCATTCGCCAACAAAGCTACATCCATTATTTCTACCTCATTGCTTGTTAACCTGCTATGAACCTAGAATTAATTATTAAATGCTTATTGAAAGTACTTTATATCTCTTTATTTGAAATCGTAAATAGAATCATCCTCTCAAGTTACGAAAGACGAGAGTCTCAATCCCCAAACTTTTCTTCAGTGCTGAACTTGAAACCTTTAATATTTTAACATTATCATTATTAAATAATTTGTACGAACTACCTTCTCAGTAAATAATGTGTGTAATTAATTTATTATTTCTCACCTCACATATTATCTACTAAAACGTCGTTATATTAATAAATGTGAGGTCAGAAATAATAAATTAACTTCATATATTGTCTACAAAAACTTATCGATAATCTACACCTTCAAAGGAAAAAACACGATTTTGTGATCGAACGGTGCGCGAAGATGTATAGCAAAAAGAGTTCAAGTTAGTGTATCACGCATTTCACACTTCACATCGTATGTTACTCCACTGTCGTCTCAGGAACACATTCCCGCTGCTAATACTCTCGTGAATCGGAACAGAGAAAAAAACAGAACCGTTATTTCGAAATATACAATTACTTGCTCCCGTACAGAAAAAATAGATTATACGGTTTCGCTTCCACTTTCAATATTCCAAATTATATCTCGAACGTCCCATTTACACCATCCGGTTTTCTCCGAACGGAAAGGTCATGGCCCAGACAAGATGGGCATTCCACCCCGAAAAACTTCCCGTATCGCTATAAATCATCCTTTCAAATGAAATATCAAAAGAACACGTAGATCCCACAAACATTTTCAGCTGAATGAGAAGTTTTCAGAGGTTTATTCTCTATTTTGATTGGATATGATCGTGACGAATGGATAAAACCAAATGACGGGAAATAGGACCTAAGCTCAAGAAAGTACTACGTATTATTAATATTTTTGAAAATGAACGAATGCACGTGTTTCATTTCACAAAATATAAAAAACTGAAAATATAATAAAAATAGTTACGTTAAATTAAGATATTTATCATTCGTTCGATTTGAAATATAAGAATAAAAATTGTTGAACAATTTTTATGCAATAAATATATTTCTATAGAATTTTCAGTACTAACCGAAAAGAACCTAAACGACTTCTACTTGTAGAACCGATATTGGAACCGAAACCTAAATCCATCCCTGGAGTGGAACTAGTTTCGGAGCCATATTTTCGTTGTCTGCGTCCTTGCTCAATAATGAATGCAGTGAGTGAGGGAACGAGTCAGACCAGTCGTAAATACACGGCTAACTAATAAATCAAACACAATGACTTGGGTTACACTCTCTCCCAGTCTACTTTGCGAGATGTCGGCTCAGTTCTACGTAGGCCTTCGAAGTAGGTAATAGGAAATGGTTGTCTTAACTCTCTAGATATACTCTAGCCGATATCCCTAATATACGAAAACACATTCTATGCGCACTTAAAATAAACATTATTTGAAAATTAATTTGTTATCGAAAAGTGTTCTGCTAGTTTTGGTAGCCAATGAATGAAAATTCGACACGCAAAGGAATACCAAGAAAGTACTAGTGAACAACTATACAATAAAATAAAAGCAATAAAATGTCTCAGACCGTAAAGTCTGCTCTACAGGCTGATACCGGAAAGAAAAATTCACGTTGAGTAAATAAATTTAAGACACTGTGGGGTTACATTACATGGAACGTTTATATCAAACTGCGTATACTAATTGATGAAGAATAAAACCGGGTTGATTCTTGTCGGAGCAATAACATTATGAAACCTCTTGTTAAGGAAATATGAACGAGCCAGACGCCACAGGTATATACTTAAACATTTATGATACATTCAATGATGTTATATATTCTGTTTATATCAAAATATCAATTATAACAGAAATTATGGAATTATGGTGTATTAAAAAATGCGAACAATTAATTATACCGTTTAAATTGAAACAATGTAGTCAAAGAATGGTCTCTAGATTTACTGGAGTTCCCAAATTTAGCGACTGTTTTGTTCAATAACTTAATTGTCCGGAAAGGCAAGGCAAATTTCGTTCTGGTTTTCTGTAATAAATTTCTAACGCAGGTGATAGTTTCTTATATCAATATCAATGAGAATTATATTAGAATTTATAAAAAAATATTCCCTTCAGAGACTATGTATAAGACCCCATACAACTTTGAGAAGGTTTTATTCAAATTATCACCGAAGAGAAATTTCATTCGACAATTTGATAATGATTTTTTATTTCATACAAAAATTTATGGTATTTCATAACAGTCGTCAGGTCGTCAAGCCGAACGTACTGATTGCCTCACGCAGCATACTGAGTAATGGCGGCCACATTCTAGCTTTAACGTATGTTTCTGCAGTTTTCGATGAATTATTTTGTTTTGCATTTATTGATTTTCGGAGTGCTCTTTTCTATAATAAATTCTCGACATTCCCGACAGCTTTTTTTTTCATTTTACAATTTAAAAACAAGCTCCTTTGCCTCTTATCTCCTTAAGAGCCTATGCAACTTTTAACTGCAATTTACTCGAAAACAAGCCGGTAAACGCAAAAATCTTATTGGGCTTCTTTATATTGACATAAGTCTTTAGAACAAACCATTAAAAGTGTAGTTAACCAGTATCGCCTAGACGTTCATAGTACCTTCACGTCCTTGAGAGATTGCAGAGAAAAAATAGGACGAAAGCAATCTTTCCCGAGATTTTCCAAAAGATTCGTTCATGTGTTATCGAGGGAAAAAATCGTTCACGTAATTCGCATATCCACGTAACCGTATAACGCTGGACATTGCGAAAACAGAAAACTATTGTAGGTTCTCCTCAACTCTATGTACCATGACGAGATGTCCATTTATTTATGATTACAATGATTTTCCTGTATACTTCACGAGCGATCCGTAAGTAAAATTAAAAGTTAAATTAAATGATTCTTTGAGAAGTGTCAAATACGCAAATTCGATCCGGAGTATGTATTTAAAATGTGGGGCGAGGACGATTACTCGTTAATTAGAGAGAAACTTCTACCTAGATTTTGGATCATACAAAACAAATAAGATTTCTCATTCGACTGAGAACAGAGTGAGACAATTCATGTTAAGTGACCCAAATAGAATCGATTTATTCATTCACACGGTTCGGGTGGCTACTCATCAGTATTCACAAGATCGTGGGAAGTAAATTTTTAAAAACAGTCTTTGTTCGGATTCCATCGCTGGTTATATAAACATTGATTCCCGTTCTATGGAACACGCCTCTCTTGAAGAATACAGGTCTAATATCTAATCATTGAAAAAATGTTTTCCTTACCGTTGAGATGATGCACGATACCTAGGAACGGTGCAGCTGATGTGTTGCACATGAAGCGAACCGTTGTATTTAGTGAGGGATTTGTATTCGTCAGCACAGGCGAACTAAAACTACAGCACAGGTTCCTCGAACAGCTCCCTTTCTGTCAGTTCAGCGCTGTGAAGTACCAGATCGTTATTATTTCAGTCTTGAATCCTTGTGAAGAAGGGATTGAAAGGGCATCGTGTCATTTCATCTTCCAATTTTAACAGTGCGTGTCACAATATTTTTGAAACGTTAGTTCCTAAATTTATTTTTTAAACGAATTATTTTCACGCCGCGTTGCGTTCACGGTCACGTGTCCATTTGTTAGTTCTCTTTCTGCTGTTGATAATCATAAATGACGGTAATACAGTTATGATCCCTTCCTAATATCTGCTCAGGGAAGGCTGAAGAGCAAGGCTTTCTGCTGCCTCGCAGGAGTTCTGAAATCAATACCGCAAACGTTTGTGTTCTGCCAACGAGCGTTTCAGATGAACGAGATAAAAGTCACTGAAAACCACTTCACTAGCACAGAGTCGATCTTCGACTGGGAATATGCACGCCAAACTCTCTTATCGCCTTTCTGTCTTATACCCAACTGGATTTTACATGCAAACGCGCGAAACTTAAATGTGTGAATACGGCTCGTGTTTCGCCAAGTGCTCGTCGACGTAGCAAACGTCGTTTCAACAGTTCAGTGAACTAAGGTTAAACCTGCGCGAGCAGTTATTTCGTGCGACGGCATTCACTCGATCGGTTCCATCAAATACTTTATTTCATTTCGTAGTAACACAATTCGGTGAAAGTATTCCACTGTGACTCTTTTTCAACGATTAATCGTGATTTCTCGTTTCTTAATCCATCGGAACAAAAATACATTAAAAAAGCTGTCAGGTTTAACTGTTTTTGAACATTACTTAAATCTATAAATTACGTATTTTATACATTAAACGTCTTACGGGGAGATTTGGACCTTGCAGCCAGGCCTCCCACCTACTCATGATTTGGGTGAAGGAATTGGGAAGGATAGATGTTGGGTTGCCGGGAACATTAGGGACCCAACCCACATTGACCTGGAGTAAGTGCGAAAAACCTAAGCAAAAACTTCACCGAATTTGGTCGTCTCCCACTTAGCAGCGAAAACTAAACGAAATTTCGGAGAAAGCGGGCACGAAGGTTTTCTTTATTTTTTACTCCCGTTTAGAGAAACTTCTACAAGTTGTAAGATATTTCGTGTAAGCTTTTTGAAATACACTTTTTTACGAATTCGTCATTCTTGTCTAATGAACGATATAAGAGAAAAACTGATCCAATGTACTCACAAGGATGAGAGTATATTTTTGTTATATAGTTTGCCAATGGTGAAACATGTATGAGAAAGTATCGGAATTTTTTATCTTGGACCACTAATTCATGTTATTTTCAAAAGAGGAACCAAATGATAAGAGTCAATAGTTCAATCGCGACAGTTAAAGAAAGGTCAGGTTGTCCCAAACAGGCCCGTGGATAGTACTCCGCAATTTTCTGGCCTCGGCAACTGAGGGAGGAGAAGAACATCATGTTCTGGCCACTTTAACTCCTCGGATACACACGGCAGTCACTTTACAGCCGGTTGAGTGGATCTGGTACTCTGTCCGTCGACTGAGGTAGAAGTACAAATCCCATCAACTCTCTGGTATTCGAACTCCTGTCGCCCAGCAAGCAGTACAGGAATTCGAAACGCGAGGGAAACATTTAAGATTTTGTTCATTTCAAATGTATACTTATAATCGACAGAGTGTTCCTCATCATATTAAGAAGTGTATGTCTGTAAAGACAAAGAAGAAATAGTAATTCTAGCGACGCTAAATTCTGAGGTTTGTAGTAAAAATCAGGTAACTAATCTTTTGAGGGAAAAAAGAGATAGTGTATCTAAAATATTTGGTTTTTGCTCAATTTCATTCGTATTAGTGTAAGCGATTCAAAAATGTACTATCTTTCCGAATCGAACATACGTTTAACAGGAATAAATAGGTAACTCGAATACAAATTGGAGCAAGTTGCTTAAATATACATGAGTACAAACTTAAGAAATAATATAAATAGAGTAAAATAATCAAAACTCGAAGAATTTAAGGTAACCAGGTAACAATATTTTCTTAATTTTTCATGAACAAACATCTTTTTTTTCTTCAATTTTTTATGTAAAAACATAATTCGCAATGAAATATTATAATAGCACATAACATCAAACTTAAACGCGAAGGTTGCAACAGAAAAACGTCTTCAAAACTTTAAACGGCCGTAACTCGAAAAAACTCAAACTAAACTTACCTGGATATTACCGAAAGAAAACAATGTATGTGTTCTAAAAAAAGAAACATAAATATTCTTCCATTGACCGTAGCGAAAGTAAATTACGGTGATATCCTGCAGCATCAACTCTAATAATCGAGATCTCCTGCGTCAAATGCTTCGAAACGGGATAAGAGGAGGAGGTACGTGTAAAATAAGCGTTGTGTCGATACAACTCTCAAAGCCTTAGTTTTCCCTCGAAAGGAAAGTTTTCCGAAGTTCACTATCCAACTTCTCAGAGAGCAAATAGGAAAGCTTTCGTCTGTAGCAGCTTTTATCGACTGAGGTTTCTCAATTCCCTTGTTTTCGTGTGAAAGGTTCACTTCCAGTAAGTTTGAGTTATATTTGTAACGCCCTCGAAAGTGCTCCTTGCTCTTCGTTCCTCGATCATTGCAGTCTCAGGAGATGACAGAGAACCGACAAAATCCCAGGGGATGAATTAAGAGTTCTTGATTGAGCAAGTAATTATTTCATTTTCCTAACGCGCTTTCTGTTGTCTTTAATTACTGACTATCTAGCCTAACATTACCAATGTTTGATCGTGATATGTTCTCTTTTCGTTCTAAATTAGACAACGTCTTAACGATTATCTTGTAAATGTAACCGATTATTATGTATTAAAACAGAGCAATGGTCTTGTAGAATACTAAAAATTACGTGAATATATTTAAAATTTTGATTATATAGTATATTTGTATCCCTGTATGATAAATGTACATTTACGTAAGACGGAATGGTATAAACGTAGGAGGTGTTCACTGCTATTAATGAAGTTTTGTGTCTCGTCGCACCCTTAGGAATAAACAGAGCCATTATTTTCCAAAGTCTAATGTCGGAGGGTAGAAAAACAATTGGTGATGTATAGAACTAAAAATGAAGAATAATCTGACACCAATAAAAGAAAATGTGGGGGAAATTTTGCATTGTTTACGCGAATTTCTGAGACGATATTAGGAAGTTTGCAAAATATTCTATGAGTCTTTTTTAAAACTACATTTATAGTGAATATCTTAAACAAAAACTAATTTAAAAGATGCACAGTCTAGGAAGATTTTTCCACATTTCGATAACCCTAATACACAATATAGGATCTTTCTCCGAAACTCGAGAACATGAATTTTATACTGCATAGAGAAGACTTCCCGGTTACATAGAAACTATTTAATCACTCAATGTACATGCCTCTAAGGATGAGAGCAACTTTAAAGACCTCCAACTAATTATGTTGTTACCTTCGGAAAAAATATCCTGGGCGCGAGACGTAATTGGTAGTCTGTCTTCTTGATCTTTTCAATGAACATACCTGTATTTTTGGACAATTCTTCTATTATCACCCTTCAACTGGATGTATTGTTTTAGTCACCCGCAAATACTTCTCTTTTTCTGATTCACGCATAAGGACACCTTGCATTGGAATAAAACGTGATGTACTCTTCTTCGAGAAAATAATTCTTGAAGGAAGGATTGTCGGCGCGATTTCTGTTAATAAAATAAGAACAGATAACAACTGGAAGATCTTGACTTAAAACGCGTGTTCATAATTAAAAATTTTCCGTATAAAGTATAAGTTGTTCTTCGAAGAAGAAAAAACCAACGAAAAGGAACATTTTACTTTCTTTGCCTAGTGAAAACAAATTATATTGCTGAAAATTTAAAATTAGTTATTCAATATTCCAATTAATTCAATTCACAGATCATTAAAGGAAAATATAAATTAGGGTCAATATCCACCCTTAATGTCGTACATAAACTGTAAAGATTGCGATGCTTCTTTGGTCATTTGACTGACTAACCATTTGTTACAACCGCATTAAAGAACATCAGAGAAATTTTTACGCATTCGACCATAGTGAGGTAACATCACATTGCTTTAGGTTACAGACACATAATTTGGAATAATATAATAATTTTATATAGGGAAGAAAATTACTTAAAACTTTTTATTTCCGATAAAGTGCAGATAAAAGGAATTAGGAATGCATTAGGATTACGATTAGACACAGATAAAGTATCTTGAATTTACAATTTCATATTCTGATTCATGAATATAATTCCGTATTTTTGTTGTATTTTCGTTGTATCTCATGTTGAAACGTCGTTTATATATTTCAGAATAAGCACGTATACTTTGAAGGTCGTTAAATGTTAATTAATTATCAGCAGTATAACGATAGACGAAAACAACCTAATTATTGTATTAAACTTTACTTCTTGTTTCCAAGATAGCGATCAATCTTTCTCAGCACCAACCTATACCTTGAGATCTATGCGTCAAGTGTCGTATGATTGCTTATCATAATTACATGCTAATCACTTCTCTTGGTTTGGTTCAGTCAAAATACACGGGACGAAAATGATCATATAAGGACTAATTCATAAACTCTCTGGTTTCCAAGCGGACCACTTATTTTGGGTACTATCTTGATGAATCCCTTTATATTACACAGTATTTTACCTTTATCTTAAGGAAATTATCGACACTAAAGAAGAGATCGTTGTGTAGAGTTGTAAGAATACGAAAATACGTTCTAAGATATTGCATTCACAACAACATTAGCATTCATTATAATTATTTTTACTTTCTCATATGCGTGGTATATAGAACGTTATGTAATCGTGAAAAAAATTGAAAGCAAGATTTCGACGGAAATGTCCGTTTTGGTCATCCCTGATGCAGTAAAAGTTGTTTTTGGCACAACGTCCGTCCGTACAACCGTGCGCAGCGATTCTGAGTAAACGGATGAATATATTTAATTCATATTTCATATTTCCGGTAGAATTTACTTGTTGTCCATGAACGTGCTCCAATTTTTTTACGTTAAAACAAAGGGTAATTTACATGAAAATTAAAGTACTCTTTCGAATATTTATCAAAAATGGCTCCAAACGATTTTGCTTAAATTTTTTGTACGTAAAGTATAATTAGTAAGCATTTCATCTGTATTAGCGGTATTTCTCTTGAAAGTTTGGTATAGACACAATAAAATAATTTCTGCCTGCTACACTTACACTTTAGTTTACTGTTTCAAGAAGCTTTAATAATATTTAGCAGTGTAAATGGACCAAGCAGACGTAGAATACACTGTTCGTAAACTGAAATGAAAGATACAATAATGATAAAATGCATGGGAGGACAGCAAAGGCACTACAGATACGAAAATACATCAATTTCTGTCTACAAGGAAATTACATTTACGTAACACTTTTACAGTATATTTGTCACTCTACGCTGCAGATGGAGAAACGAATATGAGAAAGCATGTGCAATTGTTTTGCACAACTAGTTAAACTTTTCTTATCGAGGTTTAACTTGACACTCGGCTCAGACGCAAGAAAACGGGAAGGACCATAACCGATTCGCTTCATTCTATAACCAGAAATGACTTCAACAAAAGAAGAAGTTCATTGATCTGATAAGCCGTTACGTAATATGTAGGGAAGGTTCTGATCGTAGTGACACGTCAGCCGTTCGAGTGGAGGTTCTGCCTCATTTCTATAGAAAGTCACTCGACTAAGGTGAGACCGGTTCTTTACCCAAGGCCATGACCGCATCTCTCTCCCACTTGAAGGATCGAACCAAGGACCCTGGCCAGATCGTTCCCCAATAATTTATGACACATTGAGAGAAAGTGGATATTTTCCGGCGTTCCATCCTGTAGGCGCGCAATGAATTACGGGTGTCTCTGCTGCAGAATACGATATGGTTCTCTACCCACTTGCACCTGGTGAACCATGAATTAATTATGATAATCATACGCGATACTAGTTATGGAATGTATGATGTAATCTTCTTCGCAAATTTAGTACATGTATGCAGTGTTCCTTACTGTCTCGTGTTGTTATCGACCGACTGTCTAGTCGTATTATTATTTATACATTTCAAAAAAGGGCTGCAGTATCATTAATATTTGTGTTATGAACGTCGAATTTCATATTTTTTTAATAGTTACATTTTATTAGCAATATTATCGGAATAATTTACAGACTTCATCACAGCACGTATTTGTTGAATAATTATTTTTATATTCCATTTAATTTTAATTTTGCATACTGTAGATATTATAACAAGTATTTAAGTTCTTATTTTACCTTTGGGTGCGGAACAATTCAATTCGTCAAAGCCATCGGGTAGTTCGATCAGAATTAATTATATCATTCCTTGCTTCCTGAGAGTAAATTAGTTTATTGTCCTCCTCGTGGTCATAACTGCTATTCTGTCAACAAATGTATAATTTATTTATGTATTTTATGTCACAATTCCTTCAGTTAATTCCAGTCCGTTATTAGTCAAATACGATATGTGTATAGATTCTTCAAACATACATGTCCAGTCACAGTTCTGTGCGATCTGTAAACTTCTGGTAATGAAGCAATTAATTCGAGCTCGATTGCGTGTCTATTAAAACAGTTCCAAGTGTTTACCAGAATCTGGGCAATTCGTCAACTCTTCGTAAGGGATAATGAAAATAGAGAAAAAACGATCGCAGTATTTTTTTCTATGAAGAAGTCTCAGAAATCTTTCTCACATATGTATTGTCCTATTCCGTACAATTTAGGTTACCGTACACGAGAGCAAAGTGGGCAGGTATGTTAAAAATCATTCGCACTTGGTTTTCATGATATACGAGGATGCGATTTATTAAACAAAATGTCGCTTTGTGAAATATTTACCGCAACTTTTGATATATGCGTCATTCCGACGTTTTGTGTGAAATTCCATCGAGACAATGCTAATGTAAAATTATATTTTACTTTAACATATTGGATTTGATTTTTTTCATTTTTCTTTTATTATTACATTTATTTCCGTTCATCAAAGTAATACGGAAACAATTTACACATCAATGAATATGTACTATTTGAAGTTATTAATAATCGATGATAGTGAAACAAAAACAAAAAAATTGACCTATATATTTTTATCGAAAGCAGGTTACGCTTTTTACTCTCCGTAAACAAAGAATAGATTTGTATCTCACCCGAACCTCAATTCGTTAGAAGTATTTAACATTCACAATAAATGGAACAGAAGAAAACAGGGTCACTATAATGAAATACAGGGTCGATCATAGAGCGAACACGGTACAAAAATTTCCTTTGTACATGGCTACCCCATTATTGTGCACAAAGGAACTGCAGTAACACCCATAAGGTAAGTTTCCGAAAGGAACCGTGAAAGATGTAGTTGTTGCATCCGTGTCTCAAACTACCAAATTGCTTACTTACAAACCTTAGTCAATCGACATAGAAATTGCACTTATTCCGTAAATTAGAAACAAGATATGCTAATAATTAGTTATTTCGAAATAAATGTCTTCATAAAATCTAGCGGCCTGTTGAGAGTATTCGATACTTCAAGCTACGAACTGGGCACTTTTTGACATCAGAGAATATGCTGATTCTTTCTCGTGAGTAATACTAAAGTCGTGTTACAATAACCTTTATTCTTGCTACAACATCCTGAAATTTGTTCCTTCATAGCTGAAATTTACTTTCATTACACGATTTTAAACCAACCGTAAACTAAACGTTCGGAAGTTCATTATGTTCAGAAATTGTGCAGTTGGCGCGAAATACCTCCATCGCGAGTCTTTTGACAAGCAGCATGGCGTGAGTCCTTCATTTAAAGGGGGTGAAGCGCGAGATAAACAAAATGGAACCGTTAAAAAAAGTTGGTCCGGATTTTCTCCCGTTTTCCTCCGGAAAGGGACGGAATCACAAATAGGGTCGCTAGGCCCGGGTCTGGGGGTCACGGTGTCATTAATACATATTTACTAACCTCGAATTGTGAATGATTTAAAGTTACGAATTATTTTCAGAATAATACATTGTTAACAGTTATTGGTTATTTAACAACTTCGTTCTTTTCTAAACTATTTGAAAATAAAATTCTTTAATATTCTGCAGATAGCATAACAAGCAGCTAACTACATTTGTTCTATTAGGTGACACACGTTTGATCGGCATTGATGGGATTGTGTAATGTTTGCTTTTGTAGAGTAAATAAGTTTATTGTCCTTCACGTACATGCGTATTTTGCTACTAGTTTCCCATTTATATAATCTCTAGTGCGCATTGATTAGGGTATTAATTACGCAAACCAAATTCTACACGAAGTTCAGCAGGAATGCCAAAAGAGGTACTGTTATAGTTCTCGTACTGCTCAAAATCACCATAAAAATTAAAATGTTGCTTAGATTAGCAATATTTTTTAAATATGTGGAAATAACTTTGATTTGAGAAACATAATGGATACTTAGCGTTCCATGGTTTATGATTCATCTGCCGACCTCGAATGGCACAAACCTGGACTCCTCAGATTTTACTTCGAATATTACGTACGACGCGTATGGTTGTGCATATAATTTAATAATATTTCATTTCTTCTTTTTACGAAATACTATCATTATTTTATTGTTAGCAAGGGAGCGGCCGTGTTAAACTAGACAAATTCAACTAACCGGCTGCGCTATGCTGCAAGAAAAAGCTGAGAAGATATTACGTATATAAGAAAATTCTTTCATCCTCCCGCATAATACGCGTTTTCCATTCCCATTGCTTCAATAAACCTGCAAATGGGTTTCGCGTGCCATGTCCTTGAACGTTCTGCACTGCTTGCTTCCGAAAACATTCACCGCCCGAATGAGCTGATTAACGCTCAATTGAACGTCTGAAACTAATGATCACACAAAACCTCTGGTTTCAAACCTTTTATTACTTGTCAGAAGCAAGAATACATAATATTAGGTACGATGCTTTTTATTACAGAAGTGTTTAAAGCGCATTCAAAATACAACATTCTTCTGTACTTTTTGACGTTAGCTTCATTTGAATTAGCTTTCACTACATATCAAATGACATTGACTCTCAATATATTTTTTCATAAATAGATACAGACTTTCAGAAATAACACGATTTACATATTCTAATGCAAACTTTATGGTCAAATAAATAAAATTTGTCGAAAAAGCAATTGCAAACTGTGTATGACCACGTGGGGGGCAATAAACTAAGTTACTCTCCGGAAACAAGCAAGGGACCATCTCATCAACTCCGATCAAGTGTCCAAGGGCAGTGGCGGATTTAATATTAATAAAAGAAATTATTTAATAAATGCGTACTCTTATTTATTTATTATTGAAAATAAATTGTAGATATTTGTGCTGTAAAAATTCTGTATTAATAAAACAAAAGGTATTAATGACATTCCCGACCAAAGAAAATCCGTCACTACCTGGAGGAAAACCGGAGAAAAACCCGGGTCAGGGTGGGGTTACAGAGAGAATGTACAAAAAGAAATAAACTATTTAAAAAATGAGCAAAGTCAATATGCATGAAAAAGGAATTTAATCAGTATCTAGAGTACAATAACAATGGCGTGATAAAGTACAAGAGTTATTAACATCACCTACATCATCCAAAGTCATGTGGGAAACATATTTTCCCGTGAATGTTGAATGGAATGAATGGAACACTCATTCCATTTCAAGTGGGACATCTCGCTTCCTTTAGGATCCTTCACCCGCAGGAATTTCGCAACTTGCGTAAAGGTCAGGTCCTAGTGAAGTTAGAATACGACCTGTGTGAATGACATGAGATAGTTGACGAGCAAATATTGATACCGACGCCGCCGCGCACTATACTTGGTTGTGCAACTGCCGCCAATAGAAAATGAGACGGAGAACTTAATTCGCAAACGACCGAACGAGGTCAAACTGCGCGATCGTGGTTTTATTCCACAATGTAGGAGAACAAATGTTATTTCTTTGGGTTCGAAAAATAATTTTCAATCAATCCGATACTGTGAGTACATTCATAGGGGAACAGTACGGAGCAAAATTTGCATCAATATTTTTCAAAACTCTGAGAAAAAGGGGGGTTTGCCTGGTTTCTATAACCTTTTGAGTCTTGCGTTCCCTTTTTCATCCTGAATAATTTTTGTTTGTAGTAACTCTGCCACTTACTTCCAATCACCCGGTTTCACAAATATATTTTTGCATTCAATTCGTAACTTGAAATTACAAAAATGACCCATTCATTTCTCATTTCATCTTGGAAAACCAGAGGTTCCGTTTTTTCTAAACAACACACTCAACAGTCCAAAACTTAGATTGTTGGGATATATTTTTCGGTTCAAGATTTCGTTGCATTCGTAAAGAAATTATTAAATATTCCTGGGAGAATCATGACAGCAAGGGTGGCCCAGAAGGGTTAGACAAATTTAGATAATTTACCCTAATTTTCGAGCCAATGTCAGATCAAATCTCTCTTCCCGATGTGTTGCCTGGAATTTGTTATGGAACGATGCTACAGTTAAGAAAGATAAGGTGTCGCCTCATGACGTGTCAATATGAGCCATTTAGGTGACTCAAAGAAGTTAAATTTACGAAATTCTTACCTATATCCTGATCAATTTCTTTCCTCCGTTTGAGGAACAAATAATCTTTGCTGTGCATTCTGATAGGATGTGGATGCCCCCGGGATTGAACCTATCGTAATTTGAGCACGAACCATCAGATTGGCTATGGCAACGGTAAGGAATCGCGTAACGAAACGATGCACAGCGTGTAAAATGTAAATGATACTATTGATTGTGAAGCGGAAAGCGGAAAATTTGTTTATTCGACACATACCGTTAATACTGAACGACATGTCATTCAACCGTGAGAGGCCTTAAATTCCGATGAAGCTGGCATTCGCTATGACAATATACAAAGCCAATCTATAGAGTGCGCACTTATTAATGTTTAATCGATATTTCCCCTCCTTCATCTACTAATTACAGGGTTATCCAAAACGTAATATTCACTTAACGTGGAAAAACCATACATACGCCTTAACGTCCGAAGTATTTTTTATCCGGGCAATCGCCTGCAATGAAGCTTTTTAACGCATTTCAACAGAACTCCACGCGTTCCGTGTACTACCTTAAATATAACATCAGAGTATTATTAATAGCTTTAATTTACGTCTGAAAAGTGTAGAATATATTTCAATCGGTACAGAAGGAGATATCTTTAGCTTGAAGAATTTTCGGAACCCTTATGTAGGAGTAATTGAAAAGAAAAGTGGAGTTCTATAGAAGAGGATTTTTTTAAATGTACATTTCCTTTGCGACTATTGGCTATTGGAAGAGAAAGTGTTTTTGTGCTTCAGATAGAGGGAAGATTACTGCATATCGTCTCATAATATATCATTACTTGCCTGCAAGCTTCAGGGCGACCACTGACGTCACTCACAGGGGCCAAGTAGCAATTCGACAACAGTCAGAGTCTGTGTCAAATTTGAGTGCTTCAAAACTTACAGATTTTTTCTAATGCTTCATAGACACATTGTCATCCTAGTACCCTATTTCATTCACTTTCACAAACAATTGTAAGAGAACATGGCATATATGGAGTTGCAGGAAACCACACTTTCTAATCCATTAGCGTTCTACCACTTCCTACAAACAATGAATAAAAATATTGTTTGTCAATTTGTCGTGTTTAAGTTAAAGGTATTTTACGTATAATATAGTTTAAAACTCCAGGAATTATATATATTCGGCGATATGTGCTTTACTGAATGAAAGCTTTCTTCAACGTAATGAACGGTTTCCTGGAGGTTAGAAAAAGTGAAACACCAAGTTAAGGCTTTTACTGCTGATAGAACAAATATTTAAGCTCCAAGAGTTTGCCTCCCGTTTCTCAACTTTGTAGTAATAATCGATTTTCGACTGCATAGCTGTCATCAACAAGACTTCTTCCTTTACGGAAGAAAGTGATTCATGTGACAGAGCTATACTGTCACAAATCGATTGTAATAACAAAATCGAAGTTGGAAAGAGAACTCATTTATAATCGTTCCAGCAAAATCTTACCGGTAATACCATCTACAGTAATTAAACGTATCTGAGCTTTTCATCTCGTTTGCATTAGTATACCTAAATAAATAAAACTTACGTCAAATGAAGCAGACTAGTTTATTGACTTTAAAACACGTCAAATATAGACGAACAAAATTTAAAAAACATAAATCACTAAAACAGAAAAATGCAAAAATAACATTTAAACACTAAAAACAGTTGTACAGCGTTTCAGTACTGACTCGCACTATCTCCAGGTGAAAAGCATATTACGGGATATCGAAGCTAGTGTTCAAGTCACACTAAAAAGAATCAAAGACCCAGAATTTATTTATTTAAAAATAAATAATTTTCCGGTTTATTGGAAAATCGACAAGAGCACTCCCGTTTCATTTTTATAAACTGTTCCCCGTATTAAGTTTAAACTTTTCAACCATTAACGGGGAAAAATGAGCGCGTAGCTCCGCGAAACACAGAGGTGGATGTCTGTACCATTAGAAGAGTTCTTCAAAAATCAATTTTTGACATTTGGACGGGGCACTCTCCTTTTTTCTTTTATGTCTTTGAAAATTCCATTAAAAATTCAGGTTTAAAAATATATTTTAGGAGTCGTTACCAAGCTTTAAGATTTCCAATTTTTTAAATTTTAAAGCTAAGGTAGAGATCCCTAAAATATATTTAAAAACATGATTTTTTTAATGGAAGTTCGATTGAAAGGTTCGATTATTTAAGAACCATTCTACTGTTCCGTACTGGGTCATATCAAGTTTTGAAATTCGTAAGGGGCATCCTTTTATTTTTTATACCTTTTATCTTCCATAAAAAAATAGGTTTTAAAAATATATTTTAGGGTTCCCTACCAAGCTTTAAGATTTCCAATTTTTCTTAGTGACCCCAAATATATTTTTAAAACCTAATTTTTTATGTAAGATAAAAGGCATAAAAATAAAAGGATGCCCCTTACGAATTTCAAAACTTGATTTTTTAAGAACCATCCTACTGTACCGTACAGGGTCAAGATCAACATTCTCCAGCAGTTTCGAGACCATAAGAATCTCCCTCGCCCGTCCGACGCTATGTAAGCCTCGCCGTGTGCTCTGCGCCCGCTTCTAATGCCCAAAGGACTCGATTTCGGACGGCGTCTTCGTAGAGCGCTGCCGGAGTCTGCCCTCGCGGGAACGTAGTCTCTCCTTCCGCCTGCATTGTTCCATTCTCGCGTGGCTCACCGTGCGAAAGGGTCAGATAGACCGGCTTCGGTTTTTCAGCGACTGGGCACGTTTGCAGTTTCCTTCAAGGAGGGAAGGATTGTAAAGCAGTTGGTACTTCAAGGAGCGGGCTAGGTGCTAGTGGAGCACATTACATGATGACACTTTCAATTATGTTGTCTATTTCGTTTATATTACAAATCTTACGCTTCTTATACGAGCAATAAATAATTGTAAGTTTAAATCGGCTATCTCGTAAACTAAAGGAGGAATTTTGCCGAGTCTTGATAAACAGGGGTTTTTAATATCAGGAATCGAATAGCATGAGTGTTAAGCTTGTAAAAGTTCATTATACAAAATTATTAATCAGGCAATAATTGTAACTTAAATGGGTTTTGGTCTGTGAACGAAACACAGTTCTGAATACAAAAGTAGCCTTCCGTGGCCGGAGTCAGTATGAACTTGTTTGTCCGGGACAAACCGCGTTTTAGTAGATGGAACTACCACCATTCTTGAACAAAACTTGAAACACAGTTCCTTCCCTTCCGTGTGAGAAACATTCGCTCGCCTACAGGTCACATTATTTGACTGTTCTTTGGAATGTTGTACGCTGAAGCAAAGCATCGCTACCGAGGACTGAAATGATAAATGACACATTTCCCAATAGCACGTGGCACCTAGATAGTTATCGGTATTAAAAGAAATAATATTTCACCGGTACAATAAGAATTCATTTATTAACAATTTACTTGAAAATATTCTTATATTGACTAAATTTGAGCGTTGCTCTGCCCCTTGTAAAATAATACTAAAAGTTAAGAGAACATATAACAATTTTTCTTATTTTTATTATATATTTTTTTTAATAAATTTCATTAACTAAACAAATTGATTTAACTTATCAAATTAGTTACGAAAAAATGCCTATAAATTCATTCATTGAAAATTTACCATACTAAAATAAATTATTCTAGCATGTTTAAAAAAATTTCTGTTAAGGCCTTGCAAACTGCATATGATCACGTGGGGGGTAATAAACTAAGTTACTCTCCGCAAACAAGCCAGGGACTATCCTATCAATTCCGATCAAGGACCCAAGGGCAGTGGTGGATTAAATACTTATAAAAAATTAATAAAAATACATAGTGTTATGTTTATTGTTCCAAAATGAATTATAGATATAATGTGCGGTCAAAATTCGAGATAAATAATAAAAGTATTAAATGTATGCCTATGTAAAATCCGGCCCTATCCGGTGGAAAACTGGGGAAAATCCCGGGTCAGGATGGGTCGGGATGGTGATGTTTAGTTTCGATAATTTACTGTGACACAAGCGTTCATTAATGTTCGCTTGACAGAATGGCTTTTGTACAAAATTTTGCTCAGTTAATATTTACTTAAAAGTAAAATTACCATTTTCAGTCAGTTGAGGTAAGAATTTTCAGGTCACTGCAATTGAAAATATTTATCAAAGCTCTACAGAATGAACCGGAATATGATATTGTCGAGTGTATCACTCTTAGTTTTCTTAACACTGTGAAGTCTGTCCACTGTTTGCCATTTATTGCGGCTTATGATGCACTAAATCAATAATCGACTCATAAAATCAGAAAGGGAAATTAGTTAGCGAAATTTTCATATTGAAATATACATTTATGATAAACTTTTCAATTAACACAAAATACATAAGTATGAATTGTAAAAGAATTTCAGTAAACGTAAACTTCATTATAATTATTGATGTTTATTCCTAAGAGTTTCCCACTTTTTGTTGGCTGCAAAATAAGTGTCGCAAGAGAAATGTATTGACGTTCCTGCATATTTGGGTCTGGGTGGAAATGGTGTCCAGTTGTGGAAGGCGAACGGGTGGTGTAGTGGTTAACACCCCCGCGATCAAAGCAGGAGTTCCGGGCTCGATTCCCGGTTCGTCGCTATTTTCAGCTGACCGAAAGTTCAAAATGTATAACATTTTACATTAGAAAACACGCAACTACAGTCACAAAAAGTTAATATTCCTTGAAATTTGTAAATACATTTTTACCTCCTCTACGGCTTCTATCTCTTAACTTGGTGTTCGTATTATAGTCTACAAAGACCACAATCTTTTCCGACAATACCCAACTTGGATAAAGTTTCTTCAATATACCGTGCAATTTCCCTAAGATTTGTCATTTTACTAAGATTTGTCATTTCCCTAAGATTTGTCAAACTTACATGTAATTTTTTGCTTAAAATTACATACATATTGACATTCTATTAGTATTATAACTCGCAGCTAACTTTTTATCTTATCTAGGAATTTTTGCTGAATTTTTTGAATCCGCCTCTGCCTTAGGGCCCTTGATCGGAATTGATGGGATGGTCCCTTGCTTGCTTCCGGAGAGTAAATTAGTTTTTTTTTTCCCTCCACGTGGTCATACGCAGTTTGTACTGTTTTTTGACAATAAATTTATTATTATTATTATTATCATTGCAAGAAGTTCTTAATGAATAAAAAGATCATATTTTTGGCCACATACGAGTATTCAAAGTTCTTGATCCATTCTTCCTATTCGTTTTAGATACGTCCTAAATTTCCATGTTATAAATTCAGGCACATACGGCGATAACTTGAATCGTTTCCCTGGTCTTTCTGGTCAAATCCCCATCCTGTATGAATTCTTTTCCTTTTGAACTCTTTTCTCAGTGGGAACTGAAAAGGGCAGGTCGACTTCCTTAGAGGCACGTTTTTCTATCTTTGGTGGAACCTATACAGGATTCCAACGACGAATTGGGGCTGGTCCCTGCAAACCTCGAATGTTAACGAAGAATTTCTCTATTTCTCGTTTGTGAGTTTCTATTTAAGGAGGATTACCGTACATTCTTTCGGTAACCTTGAAGACTGCAATAGCCTCGTTTTGTATAAACCTTTACGACAAGAACTCTCCCCCTCACCCCCGACGAACGCGAAAGTAAATTCTAGATTCGCCACCAGAGAACAGAATAAATTAATGAGCGTGATTAAAGTCAAGAAGAAAAATGTCTTCCTCTCGGGACTGTTGAGAGAGCTTCCACTCCAAATGGACAGCTTCTGAATACCTCATTGCCTGGTACGACGTAAAGAGCCAGATACTTCCAACAGAGCTATATTGGAATAATCTGAACTTGAAATGCGATTGGGGAAGTCCTGCTTCATAAACTGATCGAATTTGCTACTGTGCATTTCCATGAAAAACTTTCCCGCTATTTAGAGATTACTTATTTTTTTCTGTATTTATCGGACCAGTGGATGATAAAAGCATTTTAAGAGAGGCAGTGATGAATGAAATATTCTTTAAAACTTCCTCTGAAGTCGAAATTTTATGAGTTTCAGCGCTACTTCGCTGTTACGGTTGAGAATTTTTTTCTTTTGTTGTCAGTCCCACTGAAATAGTGACGAATAACAAAATTGGTTACAACAATATTGTATAAATAATGTGTAGTCATACTATCCAGTTTCTGATTTATTAAATCATAAGAAATGTTGTTTACCGAATACTATGCAGAAATTACAATGCTAGTTACGTAGGATAGACAGAACGAAGACGGATTACAAGAACTCAAGAATATCAATGCAGTAGAATCCAATGTTATAACTAATCACTGCATAGATGAGGATCATTTGATGGATTGGTCGAAAAAGCCTTATGATATAATAAACCAAATCTGGATAGTATGACTACATACTCTTTATACAATACTGTGTATACTACGAACTCCGAACCTGGTTATACAATACAATTGGTTACAACAAATCAGTTATTACTGGCGAGTCGTTTAAAGGGTTAAAATTAACATATAAAACATGATTTTTTACTTTATGACACAAAACACTCATTTCAAGGATGTAAAAACAAGCAAATGAAAGGAATGAATTGTGGTTGGTAATAAACACTGCTTGATCTCGGAGGGAAATAAGACTAGACCCCTGTTTTCATCAATCAGATTAAAAACCTTATGTCGGAGTCATCAATAAAAATATTAGATTTTCCAGAATATATTAGATTACGTCGACCTGAAGAAACTAAAATTCCCAAATCGCGTCAACTCAACTGAAAAATTGGATGAGTCTTCTTCTAATAGCAGATGTACACAACTGGGACATACAAGGAAAATATGATTCTAATGTGTTGCAATGAGGATTCATCCATTCATACTTCCATTAATAACAAAAATTTTCTCTTGACATTCTTATTTGGTATTAATAGCCTGGCTTATGTATTACGATTCCAAGTGTAGAATAAACCATTGCTAAAAAAGTAGATATTAATGTATTCTCGCTGGATATGATGAAATATTGTTTTTTCTTGTTTGCTTACAGGTTCTACTGGGACCTGTGCATGTTACTCTTGCTAGTGGCGAACCTTATCATTTTACCAGTGGCCATCTCCTTCTTCAACGATGATTTAAGTACACGCTGGATCGCCTTTAATTGCCTATCGGACACAATATTCCTGATTGACATTGTGGTCAATTTTCGTACGGGTAAGTACGAAAATATTTATATTATATTTATATTATATTTATATTATATTTATATTATATTTATATTATATTTATATTATATTTATATTATATTTATATTATATTTATATTATATTTATATTATATTTATATTATATTTTTATTTATATTTATTTGTATGAGTAGTATTTTTGGAAAGATTTTCCACTTTTTTCCGTTCATTATGGTTTGATGGTGTTTCACTACTTTTTACAACATCTTGAAATGATTGCACATAAAATTGTAAATATTCTTACATTAATTCTTATTCCTGTGTACTCCCAAGAAGCGGGGTAAAAAATATTCGCCTATACTATGAGATTATTATCCACGAATTTATAAAATTAAATATTAAAATTTAAAACCAAAATAATGCTTTGGTTATTTCAATCTTATACATTGGGTATTTTAGTTTTTAATTTCACGTATAGTCATTTACTCAGCATGTTTAGGAGAAATTAATTAATGATATCCATAAAAATTATATTTTTTTGTAAATATCATTTAAATCTTTCTAAGGAGACGTGACAACTTCATCCAATACAATCAAATTATTCAACCAACAGTTACAGTTCGTTAACACTCTTACAAGGAATGTTACGGGTCAGTGAAAAACAGTGACGAATCCATAAAAGGGAAAAGAGGAAATACGTCGTCCTCAGGAATATAGTAATTTTTTGCAGTAAGTTAAAGAAAACAATTATGAATTGAATAAGACGCTTTAATGAAATAAATTTTATCAACTGTGTTTTTGTAGATGCATGAAAGGTGTTTCGAGAAACAGTTTCATATTGAAGAAATATCCTCCATAACTTTATTAATCTCTAACCAGTTAGATTCCAGTGAATAATTCTCCATAATACGCAGTATAAAATATTACTTTATTAATAAGTAAAGTTTAAATGTAAAAAATTACTAGTAAACCTTTTTCCATAATTAACTCTAAATGGAATTATAATACAATCCGCCTTAGCAAACTCAGTATAATTACCAGAGTAAAAAATTGAACCGTTTTCGGTACCACCGATTTGCGATCACAGTATCAACTCAAACATAAAAAGAGGCTTAGTGTTTGTTTACAAATTCTACAACAATTAACGTCCATTATATAATCTAATAAAATAAATAAACGTCCTTTTTTTATGTAATTCGCTTACAAATATTTTTCTTCTTCAATGCTTTCACGCAACACGCAGTTCTACCTGAGAGACCGTTCGAGAACTAACACAATTCGAAATTAAAAGCAAATTATCAAAGAAACAGCACAAAGTCAAAATGTAATGCTACGCCAGTCCAAAGTCTACGAGATGATATTGTTAGTGGTTACCATATTTTTGATCAGGGGACTAGTGATCGCCGCTTTTCAACGCCGTATAGTGGAGTATATCGAGGCCTTGCCAAACTTTTTCTATCCCGTGAAGTTGGTTCATTATTGTGAATTATTATACAATTGTAAATAAACAAATACGAAGTTTAGATTTATGTATCTTTGTTTTGAGAGGTTATACATCCAATAATAGAAAAGAAGTTCTATTTATTTTTTCTCAACCAAAATAATGGACATAAAATTTGTTTTTATACATAATAATAATAAAAATAATGAACTTTGTGAAGAAAGCAGCTTCAAACTGCGAATGACCACGTGGGGTCATTAAGTAATAAACTAAGTTACTCTCCGGAAACAAGCAAAGTTCCGATCCCATCAATTCCGATCAAGGGCCCATGGACAGTGGCGGATTTAATACTCATATAAAAAATATTTAATGAAGTACGTAGTCATCCATTTATTATTCCAAAAGGAATCGTAGATATATTGTGCGGTGAAAATTCGAGATTAGTAATAACGAGAGTATTTAATGACATTCTCACCTATGAAAAATCCGCCACTACCCGGAAGAAAACCCGCGTGGTTAGGTGGTCTGTTTATGTGTGATCAAGGAATCTGGAATATTTTCCACAATTTCTTTAAACTTCTGTTAGAACGAGAGCTTTTCGTCGATTAAGGCTTTCAAGTTCGCAGAGTACACAACGCAGCGTTCGATCCCGATGAAAGTAAGGCAATTACAAGCTATTAACGTCAAATAGCTTCCTAGCAAGGAAGGCAATCGTGGGGCCTGGGAGGATGCAGTGGGCTTGCACGAGAAATAGAATTGCACTTCCTTCTCCCAAAGTGTTCTTCTGGAAACTGATGCACAATGCACATATACTATGCAAACGCAATAATTATTTAACGGATCACCGAGAAGATTTCGGAGGCGCCGGACGTACTTTAAATTTGGGGTCCCCTCCACCCTTCTTCTAATTGCACTTCCTTCCCCCATTACAGTAAATATAAGTAATAAAATATTCCGATCATTTCTTTACATAATCCTATCATACTTAGTAGCTCGTAATGAAGACATTAAGTCATTTTTATGAATAAATGAATCAGAAAATATTTAAATAAAATACATTTTGTATAGCACACAAACAAATCTAAATTGTATTAAGTAATTGTAATTTACTGGTTACCGACCATAATTACCCGTCGTCAATTAACTATCACCAAAAGTTGATCCTTGTGGGTCTCTTTCCTACAACAATAATATGATTACTTCGTGTCTTTGCTATCTTTGGTACGTTCTAATCTCCCCATAGTCAAATGAGAGAATGTGTTCCTGAATTTAAAATATTCTTGGTTTTCTACATTACCACACCTTTGTAAACTCAGACACGTCACTGTATTACATGTGTGTTTACATCAGATTTGAAATTTCTGAAATATCCCATCAGAATCCGAGGTAGCCCGTATTTCATTCCCATGTTTTCTCTCTTATTTGCGAAAAACGAGGTCTCTAATCTTCTGAATTTTTTGAGTTATTAGTTCTCAAAAAAGCAAACATACTCTAAACAATTTCTATATTAAATCATGAATTAAATCATTGCAAGATGTTTCAAGGTTGAACAGGTTTTTTCTAGTCGGAATTTATTCTTACGTGCGAGGCATTTGCCAAACCACCTCACAAAGCTTAGCACTGATGATGACTGCAATGTGACCTTTTCGACAAGTAAAAACCTATTCAACCTTGAAACATTTTGCAATGATTCAATTGACCGTGAGATTGTTAATATCTCACCATTTCCCAGTATAATTTGGTACAAATCTTGTCTTCTTCGAAAATAAAGTTCATGCTTGGTTTTTTTCGTTAATAATAGATTCTTCGAAGACCTACTTGTTCGGCTTTCCCTCTTTCGCGAAATATTTGCTGTTTTGGCGCTTCCTGGAAACCCTTCCTCATGATGGTTAGTTTAGATTACAAAGCGATGACATTGCTGTGAGTCCGTTACTGTGCCAAAGATAATAATATTCCTTCTTCCTTTTGTTACTTTGAAGCTCTACTTTGGATTTAAGTACCTGGGCTCCCAGGGGACAGGTTGATTTTGATGGTACACAACATCATGGTGTTGAGATTCCTTGAGTTCCGTATTTCTGTTTAAACACTATTCATCTACAAGGTGTCGTCATGTTTATTGCGATGTTGAACTATTTTGACACTATTCCACCCACATGGCACTCGATGATGTGGCAAAGACTATCCACCAAAGCAAGCAAACCAGACGTAGGCTTCACCCCGTTCTTCTAGCAAGAAATTAACAAACAGATTCTAGAAATAGTATTATGCATTAAGGCTGATTATATATTTCTTGATCGGTATTAGAGGCCCAATTCCATTGAGAGCGGACGATTCATCCATTTCGTAAGATAGATCTTTTCGCTCCTGCCAATGTTGTGCTTCACGTCGTTGAGGTCATTATTTTTAAGCAGATGGGGAAGACTGTTGTAACTTCTGGAATTTTAAATGGAATCAAGGAAATAACACATACTCTTAGAGTCTCGATCAAGTGGAGTTTTATAATATTCCGCTAGTTTCAATTCTTTTAATGAAACATTAACGCTGATTCGGCCATCAAAGATTCGACACAAATCATATTTCCCTAAAAGTTTCAAGCTTCCTCTCAAATCTAAGTCTCACAATGTACGAGTAGTCTCAAGTAAAATCATCTGTCAACAAATTATGGGACGTTTTTAGGTATTGGTAGAAGTTAACTAATTTCATTAAGGGATTTATGTTTCTTTTTTTATTGTATTTGTGGGATGTAAAAATATCGCTATATATTCCACACAAATTTCTTCGGAAACCTAACATCATATCAAATCAGAAATAGATTTATAATATATAATTTATTTTCATCTAAAATCATCAAGAAAAATATACGTTGCCCCGAGTGGTAGATAGAGAGAATAAAGATATTTTGACCAACTTATGTATTAAAGTTTGACGCCGACAGAAAACAATAAAACTGAAAGTTTCTCAAATTGCATCCTTCGAAAATTAATTCCTTAACACTGAATTTCCGACAAAGCTGATTTTGAATCTGTGGAGAATCTATTTTTCTTTACTATTTCGAAAATGTGGAAGGACTACCCCCGCATTTCCTCCAAAATCTCTAAGACATCTCTTGTTTTAAAGAAAGAGAAAATTTAAGTGTAGAGCGCGAACAAATAAAATAAATGGAAAATATCTCAAAAAATTCAGAATGGTCCCGAATATTTTAAAATTGATATAAAAAGTTGTGGTGAATACATTCAATGTGATATGATTTTAATTGAAGTTTTAAACGTATGTCAATTTACCGATATAACGCTTCAATCCATCAATAAATGTTATTCAAGAACGATTCAAATTAACACTGATTTTCATGTGAACGCAAGGCGAGGTTGTCCATTTGGACTACTGGTCAGTTGAATCAAATAATTTTAATTATATAAAAAATGCTTTATATATATATATATATATNTATATATATATTCGTCTTATGATCATTATAAGCCGATTTAGATATTCTAGTTTTATATAGTTTGCGTATATAAATTCTCTACCAACTCCCAGCTTGTCTTGATTTTTAATATCGGTTTATCAATACTTTCATCCATCATACGATATTAATTTCACAACAGTTATACCATTATCACACGATAAATCAGGTGAATATAATTAAATATAATTTAAGAGAAACTAATGCGGTGTAACTGCTTGAAACCCTTTTCTAGGAAAATGTCGTTGCGCGTGATATTTTTAGACAATGCCCGATTGTCTGACGGAAGTCAAAATACACTTCGCGTAATGTTCCAGATTTTCGAGGAACCGCTAATTTGGTACCGTCGGCATTGAAGCTCGATACTGCAAAGAAAACGGTGACAGTAGTTTACTCGTAGAAATTTCTTGTCATCGAGTAGGTTCATAGTGAGGTCGCAAAATTCTTATGAACATGGTACAAGCATAATAGGGATAGAATACTGTTATCGATGAATATGGGTATTGTATACGTATAAGGAGAACTCGAAACGTTTATTGACTACATTCAGGAGAAAGAATGGCTGGATTTGTAGAGCAAAACTATTTAAATCAGCGCTGTCCAACTGGCGGCCCGCGAATCTTGTTTTGCGACCCGCGATTTATGGTGCATTTTCATCAAATTCTTCATCAATTGTNTATAAGTCTCTGCTGTCAGAATTAATACTTGACGTGATATGTCCAGGGAGAGGAAATATAAAATTGTGTTCGGAATTACGCAGTCATACATTATACTTAAAGTCACGATACTTTGCATAAAGTTATTCAATATGGCTGCCTTAAACAAATTGTCAACCTCTACGAAACAAATCCTGGAAACTCGCTCGCGAAAATTTCGAGGAAAGCGTAGTCACAAAGAATTTCAGTAGTATCCAAATAATAGTAGTCACAAAAGCGACTATTCGCTGAAAAGAAATACAAGTTAATAACAACAAACAAAGACACAAGGTAATATTCGTTCCCCACGCTCGATGCAGAATGAACAGGATAGCGCCACAAGAGCAAATGAATTCAATTTCGAATGTCCTGCCAACAGAACGCGAGGTACCCTTATCATTACTCTTATGGACGATGGCGAAGTAAAAGCGTTGGTTACATTAAGTACAGGTTCTATACCAACATCCAGCCAGTTAGACTGACAATAAATAAATAAATATATAAATAATTTATTGTGATGAGAGCTGTTACAAATTGCGAATGACCACAATGAGGACAATAAAGTAATTTACTGCGACTAATACAAAATAAACGAATGAACACAGAGCATTTCCATTCATGTTTTTTTCTTAAGTTGAATTTCTCGAAGCAAAGTATGATGACTTTTACTCCACACTATGAAAACATTTTATTGCAACTACACATATTAAAAGTTTTTTTAAATAAAGAAATATACTTTTCAATTTTTCGAACTTGAAATAATATAAATTAGTAGATAACAAAATATATCGCGTTACAAATAAATAAATATGACCCATTCGTTTTACACGTCGGGCAACATTTTGCTAAACTCCATCCCGATCGATCGAAAGTATAGAAAGTGGCCCGCGGGCGAAGATAAGTTGGGCAGCGCTGATTTAAATGCATTCACGTGAAAAATATGTCCTGCTCTAGGAACTAGAGCACAACGAACAATTGTTTAACCAGGAAATACAGATTATTTATTTTTTCAATTATAGGAATCTCGTCCATCGGTATAAATAATATTTTTCTTTGATTTTCCCCCTCCATTCTGTACAAACGTATTTGTTCCTCCGCTGGAGTAATGAGTCCCGTTTCTCCATGTTTTAGCGAATGCAAATCTGCTCGTGAGAATTGTCTAATGGTGTGCTTCTCTTCCAGGTATTATGCAGCAAGACAACGCAGAGCAGGTCATCCTTGACCCGAAACTCATCGCGAAGCACTACTTGAAAACTTGGTTCTTCCTAGATCTGATTAGTTCCATCCCGCTCGATTATATCTTCCTCATATTCAACCAGGTAAGCATCAAATTTCGCTGGAGAGTTTGCTTTTGCTTCTTGCATTTGACTCACGGCAATTGGAAATGAAACACTGCAAAGTCGCTTTATAGCTCACAGCTCTGCACGAGAGCATCCTTTCTACAATTTCTAGGAAGTAATCAGTTCGCACTCGAGACGCATTTCTGAAATGTTGCGAACTTTTATAATTATCATTTCATTCTGCTTAATGCATCACACTTCTTTCTCAAGAATGGCAGCTTAGTAGTTGCACCTCGTTCCGTAAGAGCGATTGTCAAACTTTGATGCAAGTTTTTTACATGCTTTTTTCGTGTTATTTTTTTAGGAAGTAAAAATTAAGATGAATATAATTAAAAATATCGAGAAGAAAAACTATACAAACAAATGTTATACACATGGAGGTATTGGTTTTTCTAGTTTCAAATAGCCACTCAGCGTTGATCATTATGCTGGAACGGAAGAAATTTAAAATTTTCTAATAATCATATTTAACCGAGTCAAAGACTCCTTACTGATCGAAAAGTACATGCAGTTATGCATTCATAGAAACGTGCTCTATTAATGACAAATATTCCTGATCGGACGAATTCATACTAGAAGTTTGAAACTTTCTATAGCGAAGAGACCTTCGAGACTGAATAGTAAAGATAACTATCCAGAATTTATCTCTAATACTGAAGTGCTTGAGTCTAGATCATAGAAACTCGCGAGGTTAAACTTACGGCTAGCACTAAACGGGTAGCTTTATTCCCATTTTCTTGTCTACAATCCGTTTATGTATCGAAACATTACAATTCATATCACTAAAGGAACTTTGAAGTAACATTGTCAAAGACAAGGTGGTCAAGATAGACTGACTTGAAATAAAATTTAAAGGAAATGTCTATAAGTTGGATAATAAAGTATTAATTTTGCTTAGACTAGTTAAATCATGTGATATCCATTCGAGGAGACTATACATGCGATCTTCGAGGATAGAGAGCACTTGACGGAAATCCGTGGAAGAACGTTGATCAAATTCATCTACATAATCAGATAACTAGATTACAATACCCTCGTGGAAATGGGCTCTTAACTACATCGTATTACAACTAATTGATGGCAATTCAATTACAGCAGAGGTTTCCGACACTCAACACGTTTACACAGCGCACAATTTCCTCTGCGCCGGACTGGGACGTTTAGAAGAATTTCTCAACCCGTCGTACCAACGTTCAAGCTCCGTTGGTGATCGCTCCAAATGACTCCTCTCCGGAACTCGAATCACGGCACGATATCCTTCTTTTTCTTTGATGATCACACTTCTTGGCCAAAGAAATTGATGAAAGTACTGATAACGGTCCCAAAAATATAGTGGAACAACCGCTCTCTCAATATATATTTTACAATTTTAAAATAATTTTATTATAAAACGAGAATTACTGATCTTGAAAAAGTTCTTGTACTTTATTTACGGACCAATTTAACATTATGGTAGAATTATAACATTTTTCTTCGTATATCCTTCCGCGAGGACTGATACCTCCACCATCGTCTCAATCTTCACACTTAAACAGATTTTCTTAAAACGGAATTGTCGGGACTAACAAACTTTACATCTTCGACTGTGGCTGAACTATTGTTTATAATTGTTCATGGGTTTATATTTTTTCATGGTTTGTATTATAATGCTTCATGGTTCATAATTTTTAATACCCTAAACATGTCAAACAACCAGTGGCGGAGAGAAGAAAATAGTTCGGATCAACTTTTTTAATAATTACTGTAAATATACTCAAATTATCGAGAGTTTGGACACCAAAAGGACAAAGATAGCGGACTCGAGTGGTGTTTCAGGACAGCCACCACCAATATTTTAGAACAAAAACCTGGACACTCGTTAAGACTTGGTCTGCCTCAGATTGTCGTTTGATATTAAAATCATCGTTTGGTAGCACTTACAAATACCTTACGGGTGTACCAACGCTATGGAAACAATAAAGAGACTAACGTAAAATGAATTTCATTGAAAGTAGATTAAAATATTATGATTTCTTGGATAATTTATGCAATGTATTTTATTAATAGGAATATTATTTTGTGTCACTCTACAAATAGAAAACAGAGGATTTTAAGGACAGGTTATCCTAGAGGTATTTTGTTTAGGTTGGTGGTAGTGAATACAACGTATAAGATAAAATTATCACTAAGTCGAGTAATGTACGACATGTGGAATCAATTGAGTAGGTTTTGCAGTTCTCCCGAATTTGGTATCTTTTCGTACGGCAGCTAGACTCTACCAAAAAACGACGAATAAACCTTACGTTTTCGGAATCGCAATAATATTTGTAGGAATACGTCATCGAAGTCTTTTTCGAACCTTGTTTCTACCAAAATGTTATATTTGGCCTTATTGACATTGTCTGAACTTTTTGAAGTTATCCTGCCACATTGAAATGCGAGTACTATTTGTAAGAGATAGTAAACCGCTGACGTTCGTTTTATGCCTGTTTGAATTAGTTTATGCAGAATGGTTTCCAAAACAATGCCACGTATTATTTTGAAATAATACATAATAGTTGCATTTTATTTAGCACTTTTATTTCTTTTTCGCGCTTGAATGATATTGTGATGAGCATTAAATGCATGGGTTACCATATATTTTCTCTACTTCTCTAATTTGTAGCTATTGCGCTAATCTCTTTAGCATTCGAATAATATTTAAAGTATCTTTGTAATATTGAATTAGTTTGAAAGTTTGGAATGCTTCATTCCGTCCTCTGTATATTGTAATCAACTATTATTGTTGCACATGAAACGTTAATAACAAAACTATCTTGAATAACAAATATTCTCAAATCTCAATTATAATTTGGAGTGATGCAGTAAAAACATGCAGGGAAAACAAATGTAAGGGAGAATAGCTTTGAAAAAATAAGAAGAAAGAATTTTTTTTTTTCAAATTTAAGCAATTAGGGTTTACAAAGAGTAGAATTGTATTGTTAAATATTCGTTAAACACGTCAATATTATGTATTAAGGTACGGGTACAAATAGGATAAATACAGGAAATGAAAAAAAATTACGGATAAATCTGGGACTGAGTAAACACCCTATGACGTTTCTCATTTGTAATATTTGGAAATGGGAAATGTAGCGTGATATTAAAGCTTATCTACGTAGAGCGATAGGAGGTAGGAGTTGGGTGGTAGGTTATTGTTAGTAGATGGGTCGCTTAGGTGGGTTTACCAACAACTTGGTCCACGTGGAGGGGTTAGTAGAAGAATGTTTTTGTTCTGTTACAGATTTCCAGTTACCAACTAGATTCTTTTTATGCTTAGCGCGCTTGCCCTAACCGTTGGTTTTCCATGGTTCCCAACGGTGCTCAATTAACGAAACAGTCACTTAAGTAATATAACGATAGCTGATATTAGAAATTAAAATTAATATTTAAAAAATAGCCATGACAGTAAAAAAAATTCTTGTTATAACTTATTAACACTTATTAATTTCTTTTTCCGCTACTGATATCATTTACCTACCAAATAATCGAAATATTTTAATACCTCTAATTTTAGATACTGTTTCGGTTCATTGAGAGGCGCACGGGTATTAAGCCCCGCCATATATACTGTATTTTGTTGTTGTTAAAATAAAGCCCTTTTGAATTTGAATAGTAGAAGTGGTTAGTAATAGTTAAGGTGGAGGTGGATAGAGGAAGGAGGGTTTGCTTTTCAGTAGTCACAGCTATATGAACTCTAATATTCATGTGAAAAGCCACAAATTTTTCTGTCACCCCCCTGGAATTGAACCCGGGATGACTTGGTGAAGAGCAAGATCGCTACCACCTGAGCCACCGGAGGGGAGCTTACGATATGGATAACAAATAACGCGAGAAATTAACTGCACTTGGTGGTCAAGTACGCGATCTCTTTGGTCCCGTGTAACCAGGGTAAGGACGTATGGTTGATGTACTGGTGACCGTTTTTCAATGTCCTGAATTTTGTAATAAAGCCAACTTGAAGTTGGATAAAACCTCTGAAGTAACGGTTTTTATATAATTTCACATATTTCTAATCAAATCGATTCAAACATCTATTACACGTATCACAGATTTCATATAAAATAGAACAGCAATTACGCAAGTTATTCAACGAAAACTGTCGCAATACTAGAGTACACCAGTCAAACTGGTGACCATTCTTCAAAAACATTGTTTCGATTTGAAGGATTTCATTAATTTCGCTTAGTTTTTAACACTTTTTATTTTTTATAATAAACAGTATACTTAACATTTTTCAAAATTTCAATAACGGTTGTGCGCTTGACAAGCGACTGGCAAACTCATACTACCTTAACCGCTGAAGGACTGCTGTCGAAAATAAACTTCTCTTTCGTTATCACTGGGTGAACCTGCGAGCATCTTCACGGTCATCCCCCAGAGGCTGCTGCATTGGGTCGCAATGCATCCTAACTCAAATTAGGTATTCGCCCCATATTGTTGTTAAGTCCACGAAACTTGTACAGTTTATTTACTATTTCCACATAGTCATTTTCTTAAGGACATGTGGTACATTTTTTCCTTCAAATTCACACCTATTATCACTCAAACTCAATATTTAATCTCTTTTATTAATTTTTTCCCATAAAGCAGTCCTAATGATTTTTTGTTTTTGTGCTAAAATTTGGAAGACTTTACACGTGTTATTTAGACATTAATGGATAATGTTTACACTATGGTAAAATCTGTCAAAAATTATTTATATACGTCGGTACCAATTTTACACAAACATTCAATGGATGAATTTTATTGTATACTTGTATCTTCATGTATAACCTAACAAAAAACGGCCAAAAATATTTCAATATTTTGCTTTTCTGAAAAAATAAAAATGTGCACGAAATTAGGACTTCAATACAGTAGTATACATTTTTTCTACAACATTGTGATCTTATATTTGCAATATTTTAGCCCGTTTAGATTCACAAAAAATGTTTTCTCTTTATTCAATTCTGGCTTCCATGACATCCTTACTTCTTTGTTTTGTGTCTCGATAAGAAGACAAGGTTGCTACAAAATTAAATCAGAGAGACAGCATATCCGTTACGACACTTTTCATAATTAGTTTCAAACATTGCCGGTATTTAAGAACATATCTTTTGAATAGTCGGTTGTCAGCAAAGGAACCAAGTATTTATTGTTTTCGTTTTTCTTCGAATCTAGTCGTAACACTCAAAAGGGTCACAGAACTCTCCGTTGAAGCAATGTATCAATTATATTTCATAATACATGTGTTTTGCAACATAATGTATGTGTTGCGGCAAGGACTTACCACTCATAGCTTTTTCCTTGACACAGAAACATGTTTCACGGAAATATGTCGATAGCGTTTACTTTTATTTTATGTCTTACAGTTTCAAGTCGTTCATAGAAGACCAGAAGCTTTTTTTTCTGAAAACTTGGACGCATTTCGATCTAAATTACAATCCTTCGAGTTCCGCACATTATGAATAAGATGAATGCAATATCCACCACCGCACAATGTTCCCATTTGAAAGGAACAAAGAGTGACGGAAAAACATCTGATACAAAAAAACAGATAGACCAGGGCAGTTGGTGCAGAACGCGGGTTGGTCATGGACTTCTCATGTCTCCCAAGCGACACAAGGTGACCTTTCCGCTCGATCCGAGAGCTCCACGTCGTGATTTGAATACAAAATCAATTTATAATAGAATTTATTTCGGATCATGGGAATGTTAATGAATTTTTGGGCAAAATTAAAAGAAAAGAAACGGCAAACTGTATATTTAAAAACAACGGGTAGGAAAATGTGGAGCAGCGCTGTCCATCTTCCTCTCAGTGGCGGATCCAAGGGGTAGACATAGAAAACGAGGTAGAAATAGAAAAGCTATTTTTATTCTACAAATAAAATTCAGTATGCCCATTGAAAGCGACAAGAACTAATAAAATCTGTGTAAAATAACGACTTCATAGACAAACACATGACTTACTTTACTTATATAGATTCCACTCCAACATGGGAACATAAGCATAGGCCTGCGATATTCATTATTTGCAGAACACTAGTACCGCTGCGAGATTCCGAGCCACTTATCTAATAGAAAATTACCTCAGTAAGATTTACAATAGAAAGATAATTGAAAAACTATACATCATAAATACAAGAAAATAAATAATTTGTAATTTAAATAATGATACTTTATAACTACAATAAATTAATAATGGAAATGTTTTAATGGTGTTCTTATAAAATGGGTAATGCGATGTTCTCGATTCATGAATGATAGGGAAAAAAATTCTTTATGGGAACCTCCCAAAATCAAATTCGGGGTTCCCCCTGCTTCCTTTTACGCCCCACCAGTCATGCTGCATTTTACAACAAATTTTTCATCAAACGATGGGGGGGACAACTTTGTTTTATAAATAAACTGTTACAATTAATATTTGACGACACATGTCCGGTGAGAGGATAGAAAATTGTGTCCGGAATGACCCGGTCATACATTACAATACGAAAACATTTTATTACAATACTTAATTTTAAACCTGAAACTAAAGAAATATACTACTTAATTTTTCTAGCATGAAATAATATAAATTTGAATTAAAATATTATGTTTGAAATAAATAAATACAACCTGTTAGTTTTATTCGTCGGGCCAGTTTTCCCAAACCCCATTGATTGAAAGTGTATAGAAAATAAATTAAGCGATTGTGAACTGTACGCTTAGGAAAGGAAAATTTATGGAATATTTAAAAAGGTAAAATGCAATATAGGAGAAAATAATTATTTTTGGAAGTCAGGGAATTATAAAACGACAAATTTCAAGAGTATGTTACTCATACAGGAATTGAAAGAAAATTATTAATGCGAAGATGAGGACCTACGAGAACGCTTCGGTGCGGTATTATTCTAATTAAAATTTGTCATTGAGAGCTTTGTAATGGCACCGCTAAAGACATGGCGGTTAATTAATAACCAAAACAAATGAAAAAAATTGAGAAGAAAGAGGGACGAAATAATCAGTTTCCTGTCCGATATTTCTCTTTTATTTGCCATTTTATTTCTCTTCAGTTCATGACACACTGATGTTCTGGGTATCTCGTCTAGGCGTTGAGACAAAAACAAATATTGGACAAATAAATTTTAGAATTCATTGTATTCAGACTTGAACACAAACCTTTCTTTGGCTTTACCACCGTAAAAATCAAACCGTACACCTAGAGAAATAAAAAAAGTTTTCATTTATCTGTCCCCAGTTCTTAATATAAATGGTATTAGCGGAAAGGAAGATAAATTTAGGATTATCAAAAAAGCATTAGGGAACTCTAATTTCCAAAATTAAAAAGTGATTGCGCGACCAAGTATCCATCTTGATTTTGAATCTTGCTTATGTGTTCAAATGTTCAAATATTTGGATTCCTTCGTATCGATTTTCTATATTTTTTTAGTATTTATGAGTTGACGAAAAATAATTTAAAAGTTTTTAAGAGTTGCGTCATTTCAAGAAATTCGGTACGCAAACTGTAAATTTCAATTCTCTCTACCTACTTAAAAAATATCAAAAGATATAGTATTTCAATCGTTTGTGTTCGTAGAAAAAGTCAGGCGTATGTAATCGAATACAAAGTTGAAAATTCATTTACCAGCAATGTGGACAACATTTTCCAACAGGCCATACGCCTACCAGCTGTTTTCGATGTTTAGATTAAAACTTTTCGTTTACAAGATCGATGTAAAATGAGGTGTTATATTTTCTAGACCGATCATAATTATGATTTTCATGAGGTTTCTATTGAAAAATTCTAGCCATTGGATTCATGATTCCAAGAATCAGGTCCCGTAGATTAATTCAAAGGGGAATAACTTTTCAAATTCATCACTTTTTGACGTGTCCTAACTCACCTACTTTATTGGAGAAACGTAATTTTATTATTCTCCTTAGCAATATTTGAAATCATATTTATGTTGAACTGTATGATCCCCTTTCCTGAACCCAGACTGCTTTTCGAAGGTTTGATAATGTCCTTAAAATGAGTAAAATTTTCTTTCTGAATTTGAACATAAGCGATGCGATATGAAATTCTTTTAAAACGTGTCCAATTTTTTCCATATTGAACGTTTCGAACAATAAAGAAATGTTTTCTTTCAGTCGTCTTACTTTCATTCAAATTAGTTTTGAAGGTAATTTACTCAATAATAAAAAATATTGTTTTATTTTTATTTTTTAACCTCTTCTCACTTTTTTCTGAAACTACTTTTAGTGATGGTGGAAGAAATTGAGTAAAGCATCTTCCTGAAATGGAGTCTCTATTTCAATAAACGGCAAAGACGACTGCAGATCTTGAGTTGATTCGTGTATCCGTGCTCCAGGAATCAAGGGAATATCACTTGTTCACATGGTACTAGACATCGCAAAAATTTGAAACGCAATGTTCCCAGTTAAGAAGGAGAGAAAGATATCTTCGACGTTCATATTACGATGATTATCAGTAGAAAGGTGCTAAGTGCCAGATTTGTGAACACAAAGTTATTGTAAAAAATCTTTATTATACACATTTAATTCCTTCATTCTTGAAACTTTAAAGAAACGAATGAAAGGTAACTCTTTGTCACACAAAAGGAAAGTTTCATGACATCTATAAAATTAAAGTGAAAGGAAAACAAACAAAAAGCCATAATTTGTGAAACGTGCTAAGTCCAATCTCATTATCATAGCAATATGTACCTCTTATTCTTTACAGAGCTTTCTGTAATGTTACTTCTTAGGCAAATAAGGAATCATAGTATGTAGACCTTCCTTCTTTTCGTCGTAATTGATTTAACTGACGAGATAACTAGAAACACTTCAGACTGTACGACTTCCATATGCTTCCCTTACTTCAGTACCGGAATTTTAAGACCAGTCTCAAATTTATTAGATAGTTCTTTCACCTATACACTTCCCTAGTATAAAGAATTATAAGATCCTTCCCTCTTTTCACTTGAAATCCATAGAAAGCAAAACGAATGGCACATTGTACTTCTCTTGCAAAATCGTCCAGGGTCTTGAAAACTCTCCATAGTTTCCTGTAGACTTCGTCCTTTTGGCATGTTAACTACAGTTTTTTCCACCTTCCTAGAGCAATATCTCAAATTATCAATTTTACCACTTTGCACCTTTCTACTGATAAGTATCCATTTGAGTACATTATTTATGTGCAGTGTGCAATCTGTGTTTATAATTTTAGGACAAAGGGTACCCTCAGGATAAGGCACCCAAGTGTTCNAGGCTTCGAAATGTGCCCCCCCCCAGTCAAATGACATTGTCCCTTTGTGTATGGATATTTACTGATAAAATATCATTATTAATCACGTTTTTAACTTTCCTTGCGTTTGGTATTGTTTCCTATATTAAAAAATGGTGATTTCGGCTATTTTGTGAATTTCAACCAAAATTATATGATCATACAAGTCGCTTATGATGATAAAACACGCATATCTAACCAAAAATATTTTTATAGTATACGGCCGCGATAAAATTTCAAAAATATACTAAATAATGTCAAGAAAGACCAAAAAATGGATATTTCAGACGAAATTATTCAGGTGCAGGGCTGATTTTCTGGTCACCAACTTTTAATGTGCTATTCTAAACGCTGCAAAAATTTCAAGTCTCTACGTGTGATGGGCCAACTTGAAAATTGAAAAAAAAAGACATTTTTAGGTATATTCTATACTTTTTCGATCGGTTTTATCCTGGGGTACCCTTTGTGCGAGACACTCGTAAGACTATATTGCACAGCATCTTAAAGCATAAAATCAAAATGAATACAGTCTCTACACCTTTCGCTAGAAAGGGAACAAGGTTCAAGTAGAGGACGCCCTCCATACATGTGTGCTCCCATATTTGCGCATTAATCCATGTCGAAGTGACTCGTCACACCTTCATGTCTTGCACCAGCGAAGAACTATAATTTAACTCCCCGCGATTAGACACGCTCTCCCCGTGGGCGAAGGAAAATCCAGTTTTTTCTATCTCTTGCGTTTATGGCGGTGAAAGGGTTGTCATATTAATTGTGCATTATACTCTTTCACATAACACCTTTTAATGGAATGGCACACACAGTCAACACAATCCTATGAACATCTCTAAAACTTATTTTTGACAGTAATCATGGAATGTTGGCTATAAGAAGTACAAAACGATTTTCTGAAGGAAATAGATACCGAAAACGTCAATTACACGAGTCATCTGGTGACAAAATCAGCGGTCACATTATTTTCAATATTTTGAATACCAGCTTATTGCGCCCCTTTCATTTTTTAATCATAATTTTGGTGAAAAGAAGAATTACGCAAGTAACTACCGGATTGAAAATGTTCTATTGAAGTGGTCTTGGAGATTTATGTTAACAGGGGAGGAGGTGTATATTCAAAAATGTTCACATATTTTTATCGGTCCTCTATTGCTCGATTTATATCTTCGAACCCTCTAAGTACTCCAAGGTTGCGATATTAGTGTTCACAAAGTTTAGGCCCTACCGGCCGCCACACTGGAATGACAAGCGACATTACATCAATTACAAACTATATACTAGTATTACTAAGAACTATATAAAATATTGATCATGAACAAAAGTGGTTCTAGATAATATAGTGTCGGATTCTTTACAGATTTAAACTGGCAAGGACCTATTCTTGGTGTGGGTAATAGAGTTGGTAATGAGAAAACTTCCATATAATACTTTGTTCTTTTTTTAAAATTGGGGCTTTAGGGCTCGCCAACGTCTAGGTCATTAGAGCACTTTATTTTGTTCTCTGTGATTGATTTACGAACTTCAATTAACAAGAAGACACCGCAACTTAAAAAGCACAACACACACACACACACATGCCACACACATGCCGCTACAAGTAAGCAGAAATGCCGCTAAGAGTGTGCTCGTCAATTTGTACGAGTCTACTGAAAAATAGAGCATGCTTGTAATTTTCCATGCATTCTGCATCCTGTCTGGTGTGTATTCCACGAAACAATACTTAAAATGGAACGGGTAAAGTGGGTTAGGTAGCACGATCTTGACTAGCGCTTCCTTTTTTGCCGCGTGTAGTAATTTGTTGAGAAAGGAACGAGGGGGTATTGAACACCCTTGACGAATGAGGGACACAAAGAAGACAGGTGTCCAACATTTCAGAGGTATGAGTAATTTCCAGAGAAGAATTGCTTCCATCAGATGTCCTCCCGAACTCCCTCATGAGCATGTGTGGGAGTCGAGGACGACAGGCTACGCGTTGACCCGACAGTCACGAAAGGTCCCGGCCGAAGTGTGCAGCAAATCAGTGGACGCTTCGGGGAGGACGGGGGAAGGAGACTCCGGAAATTGGCGACAGACCGACGCAGCGGCGCCAGAGACACGACCTGCGTAACCGTCAGGAGTTATTCCTCGGACGCCGTCAGGCCCCAGGCGGTCGAACAGAAGGAAGGGATCCAGTGGGCCGCGAGGTGCTCACCGACGCTTGCGGCCATTCCACGTCACATCAACAGTTTTCATAGATTTTTGACATGACCATCTCAGATTTCGATACAATTTTGTAGGGAGGTAATCATCGTACATATTACGAAAAGTATTCAGTATTGTGGTAAAATTTCAACCCATTTGGAAGTTACAACAATGTAAAGATAAAAGAAAACGCCCCAAAATATTTGAATTGCTCTGGAAACTCTCCTAATTGAGATAGAGGAGTCATTTTACAGCTTATTACATGATCTTTACAATGATAAGCTATATAACAAAAGTCAAGAAGGAAAAAATTAACGTGTCAATCAAATATTTAGTTTTTTATTTCTTAAAATGCGCCGATTAGAAAAGTTTCAAATTAATCCTAGAAATGTGAATGTGGGATGAAAATGAGTTCAGAGTTAAAAGAATAAAATAATGTAGAGGTATGAGGTTTAGACCCTGTGTTGATTTGACATGGAACGACCCTCTGAGAGACTTGTCGTCCTGTCCAGCTAATTGCTCCGAAGGCAATGATGAATAAATAAACAATTTATTTTCAAAAACGCAGTTACAAAATGCATTAAAAATCGTGGGGGGACAATAAACTAATTTACTCTCCGAAAACAAGAAAGGGACCATCCCATCAATTCTGACGAATGAGTCATAAGGCAGTGGCTGATTTACTATTTCTAAAAGAAGTTATCTTAGATTTACTATTTCTAAAACACGTGATTTTATCCATTTACTTTTCCAAAACAAATCGAAATTATTAAAATCAAAAAAATATTCAAGGTTAATAAAAAAAATCTATAAATCCACTACTACGTGTACTCAAAAGAAACCCGAGCAAGGATGGGACACCCAGGACGTAATGAATAGATTTATATTTACAAAGTAGATTAAATTTATTAAAAAAATGAACATTGTATAACTAGGCACATCATGTTGACAAAAATGAGTCAAATACATTTCCCTAGGACACGGTCCACGGACCTGATGGAGAGTTAAATACGCTACCCCTAACCCTTAGAGCCATCTTACAAGGACATATATTCCCAATACATATTACAATCTATACCAGCTTATGACTCTAAGTTGAATATAATATATGTCATGTGTAGGATTGAGTGCTACCACAATTGTCATAATGGTTGCAATAAACTGAAGTTAGGAAACTTCAGATAGACATTCGTATGGACTTACAAGAAACTCTAACTGGAATTTTAGTTACTTAGCAGTTTCCGCTACACACATTGAAAAGTTTGAAATCTTTATACGAATTTTCTCTTATTAAAAATTATTGGAACGACCCCATTTGGTAATCAGATCGCTTTGTCTTCCCAAAATGCATATATAATGTCAATATAATTAAAATAATTTTATCCGCTCTCTAGAAAATTTCCAGAAATTTACGAACAGACATACAATCATTACTTGCTTAATTAAAGCGGAACATCCCCACTTCTAGCACCGAACTTTTCTTTCTTTTTTGCTTGATAATTAATGGTCAATACAATATATGATCAAGTTAAAAGAAATCTAACAGGTTTTTTTTTGCAATTACTTTGAGTACACATGAAGTGCATTAATGTACATGTTCTTCACAAGTAAACATAATTTTTACTAAACCACACGTTTCAAAGAAGCATTATTTGACGTGGATGAAGGAATCTCAGTGAATGGTATCAAACTCAACAATTTGCGTTACGCAGATGACACTATTGTGTTCCTTTTTTAATAAATGACTTTATTAGTGGCGAGACTCAGACCGAGGTCCGCTCTTCCGCCTAACCACTTTAAAAATATTTACAATATCAATACAAAATTAGTTTGAATGGGAGGGTATTTGCTATATTGAACCTTAAGCGATTGAGGGAAACCCAGCGATTGGGGATACAGTGGAAGGACTGCAGAAGTTGATGAACAAAATCTCTGATACAAGCAAGAAATACAGCCTGGATATCAACACAAATAAAACAAAATTTATGATAATCAGCAAGAAGAACATATGAGGGGTGAATCTGTACATTGATGGCNAAGAGACACGTGGGACAGTTCGCAAGAGATAAAGCGTCGCATTGGAAAGGCGGGGAGTGTTTTCAATTCAATGAGCTCAGTGTTTGAAAGCCACGACCTTACCATGGACACCAAAATGCGGCTACTCAGGTGCTGTGTGTTGTCAGTCCTCTTGTATAGCGTAGAAACATGGACCCTTACAAAGGCAACCACTGTTAGACTTGAAGCCTTTCAACTATGGCTATACAGAAGAATATTGAGATTATCATGGATTCGTAAAGTTACAAATCTAGAGGTTCTACGCCGGATTAACAAAAGACCAGAGCTGATCAACACCATCAACTGTTGTAAACTGCAATATCTTGGTCACATTATAAGGTATCAAAAAAGATATGAGCTGCTTCAACGTACCCTGCAAGGGAAAATAGAAGGAAAAGGATCTCCCGGAAGAAGCGGAATTTCCTGGCTCGACAACCTTAGAACCTGGTTCAACAAAAGCTCTGAAGAATTCTTCCGAATTGCAAAGGATGAAGCCAGAATAGCCATGTTAATCGTCAGCGTCCGAGACGGACAGGCACGCTAAGAAGAAGAAGACGTTTCAAAAAAAAGTACAAAAGTTCTCTTATTACTGAAGGACACTGCATTTCTTTCGTCACAAATACACATACAGGCAGTGAAACATTATAACACTTAAATTAACAACAAAATACAATGAAAATTGTTTATGGTAAACAAATAATTCGTAAATCAAATTACCGAAATACCAAATTTCCAAATCAAATTACCAAGATAAAAGAAAATTTCATCGGAATAAACAACGAATTTCCTGAATACAATTGTTACCAGAAACCAGCGTTTTCATGGCCGGTATTGGGTAAAGTTCACCTGTAAGATATGTTTTGGGATGAGATACTGTTGATAAATTAAATAACTTATAATTGGGCAAGTACTGAAAACTCAATGGAAGAATTATATTTTTCTCCTTGCGAGTAAGCGACCTCTCTGTTTCACATTATTCTTGAAAACCCGGGGGAAAACACTTTCGTATTTGGTAACCACAGCTAAGTGATCGTGTCCTGATCGAATGCTCACAATACTCCATAATTGAGGCATGAATATGAAAAACGTTTCAAGCGCCAAAAACTTGGCTTTTACGGGAGACAAAAATCTGATTAAACGTCATAATTAATTACGAAAAGTTATGGAAAAAATCATCATAGATTACTTCTTTGAAGTAGAAACTAATGGTAATTTAAAAAGGTATCCAAATTAAAGGTATTCTGTTGAAAACACTGTATGTGAGCAATGCCACATATAATTTCCAAATAACTCTCCAAATACCATGGATAGTACCCAAACGAGCGAATGTGCCACGCCTAATAACCATCATCTTGCCTGGAGTTACGACAAATCATTGGAAAAATAGTAAAGAAATATATTATAATGTCTGTTTCCCTAACCGATAAATAAATATAAACTTGATGTAAATTTGCAGGAGAAGCTATTTTCAGAGTGATTTCCGAATCATACAAGTATTATTCTCCTACAAATAAGAGGGAAATGACTAAAATGACCATTTTCAGCTGAATTACAGGCTTTGCACCTGCGGAAAGGACAATATGAAGTTGATGGTTTTATAACTTTTCGAAAGGGTATGCATCTGGGCGCTGTGGGTCAAAGTATGAGACAGACCGATCGCAACGATTGATATCTGTGTTGTATGCATCAGAATAAAAAAAAGTACCAAGAAATGGCATTTTTGAACCTCCCGCGCGCCCTCTAGGTTCAGTCAAAATTTCTTTCGTTTTGCTGGATGATTTAGATGATTACTAACTTCAATTTTATCACCCAGCCAGGTTAAAGTAATTTTTTCGACCCACCCTAAAATATACAACGGAAATCTTGAAGATAAAGCCACACTACTGTTTTCTGTAAATTATAAAGTTTTCAAGTTAATGACAAATAGAAAGGAAAACAAATAAAAGTCACTCGTAAATTGGACGGAACAGTTTCGGTGTCCAGCCTTCTTTCCTTTCCTATTTTTATTCACTTTGAAACTTATTTGGCACTTAGAAACTTTTCCATTTACAGCCCAATTAACGAAGACATTCATTGACCAATAAGAAAGAATATAATGGAAACGAGCTTGAAATGAACTACCTAATTTACATTGATAAGTGCGTGCAATCAACTTCGTGGAGTAGAACCGAAAAACATGAATTTATTAATTAACTTCACATTCTTCAAGTGAATTATACACTTCAGCATAGAAATATTGCTCTTTTTTCGTCTACGCAGCAGACAAGCATCACAGTTTTAAATGATACTTTTTTAGAATGTGTATTGTCTCTGCATCGCTAACTACGGAGCAAACTAAAAATTACTGAGTGGAAATAATGTACAGCAGGAGTCCCGGGTTCGATTCCCGGCTCGTCGCCATTTTCACCTGACCGAAAGTTATCACATATCTTCTCCACGTGTAGGGTACCCGGAGAAATATAAGCATATAAATGATACAAGAAATTTTAAAGAACCAATCAACATCAACGAAATCAAACCATGGCATTAGATAAACAAACATTTGAAAGTTATCTTCAAGAACACCTGGTGTCGCATTTGAGATACTTGCTTATTGAAAAACAAGAATATACTTATGATGCGAACAGTGTGAGAAAAAAACGAGTGACTAGAATACTTAAAAAAATGTTTTCACTCACATAGATATTATCTTCAGATCAGAAAATATCATCTCGGTGGTCGGATTTTATTAGCAGTTTTCACTAACACAATTTTTCTCCATCCTTGCAGAGGTATAACAATACACATTGTTCACTTGGCGAACGTTTGACGAAACAATCACTGCGCACGTGCTCCCAACGACGTTAGCGAAATTATCATAACTTGACTTCGAATCGTTGAAGGGCGCAAGCGTGAAACCTGAAGTGAGGTTAGAAGCGAGCTAGAACTGATTCTTCGACGAGACTGAGAACCTCTCGAGACCAAAACTCACGTGACACTGAATTTAGCGTGTGGCTTCATTTATTATTGCACCTTGATTTGTTATCGTATTTGTCAATAATGTCGGAAAATGACATCCGATACACACAAATGCTTCTTCAAGAATCTAGATCATAGCAAACATGGCGTCGCTAACCGAGTCTTAATATTAGTGAGACAAATGAACTGCACGGGCTATGAAAAATTAATATGTCAAGGCCTCCTAGGCAGTCGCCTTACGTTCATGAAATTATTAAAATTTTCAGAACAATCCATTGCAGAGCCTCGAAAACAAATTTCTTAAATAGACGTAAGACCAGAAATTTCAAAGAATTTACAACCAAGACTGAAATATTAACGCAACTATGAAGAAAATTTGGAATGCAGAAAACTAAATTATATAAATTACTTCGGATTTTTCAATGGAACAATGTTATTTATGTCCCGATTATTAAATGTATCGTAGGTATATTCAAAGTCACGTAACTTTACCGAAAATAATGCAACATGGATGTCTGACGTGAATTACCAACCTCTACGAAGTTAAATAATACCCGAATATATATTAAAAGAAGTCACAAAAGCAACTATTTGCTGTAAAAAAATACAAGTAAAATAACACAACAAACTAAAATACAAGGTCATATTCGATTCACACGCTCAATGCAGAAAGAACTGAATAGCATCACGAGAGCAAGTGAATTGAATTGATGACCGAACGATAGGTTTGAGTTGAAAGAAACCCGAAAGCACTGCCAACACCGCCAGGTACACTTATGGACGATGGCAAAGTAAAAGCGTTGGCTCCACTGTGTACTAACATCAAATCAGTTACACTGGCAATTCACTAATTAATACTTTATTGTCAAGAAAGCAGTTACAAACAATCTATCCAACGTCAACAGCCAGGTGGAGCCGCGTGTGGTCACTTATCCCCTGAAGCGGGTTGTGACCCGGGTTCACCGGATCAGGTCAGGTGGAGGTTGCGTACGGACGCGGGAGTCGAGGCGGGTGGTGCAGTGGATAGTACTCTGCGGCCATAACAAACAATCCCGGGTTCGAGTCCCGGGCCGTCGCAATTTTCACCTGGTAGTTGACGTTGCAAACTCTCCTCCACGAGTACTCAGAAGTTGTGAGTTAAAACCTATGACCACGTTGAGGACAACAAAGTAAGAGTGCTTAGTTCCCGTCTTCTTTTGTCTTGGGTTACATTTCATCTGAATAAAGTTACATGAGTTAAAGTTGAGTTACATGAGTATCAGATTAAGGATGATCCTCATAAATTAATTTCAAATAGGATTTCTGATGGAAAATAAGTAATTGAAAGTCTTAAGCATCACGTTCAGTATTGCCGGTATGCTCATCACAGCTCATTGGAAAAGAGGTCCGCTGGCCGGACCCAAGTGTAGTATATTTCTGATGCTGTTGATATGCTTGGAAATGTTGCAACCACTCTCATTCAGATGAAACCATATGCATATTGCAAGAACAAGAGATGTGGCTCCGTTTTTCATTTGAATCGCGGAAGAAGCATTTCTGGTGGTGTTCAATCAATGAGTGAAATTTTGTAAAAGCTTAAAGAAAGAGTGAAGGTCACAGGTCCTCTTCGGACTGTTCATCAATATATTGCATGCACTTTCAATGAAAGATTCGTGTGATGTTTTCATTATTCTGGGAAACAAATTCAATTTGTTAGCGAGTTTCAAAATTAAAAAAAAACTTTTTTCATGTAAACGTAAAACATACTTTACCATTTTTTTAAATGGAAAACATTTGCCGCGTCGATAGCATACCCATCTCTTTGATTTATTTTTAAAGAAGCACAATTCTTTCGAAACATTAAAAATAATGTTTCCGAGGACGGCCAAAAATAATAAGCTTCTCACTCATTTTCGTTAGACGTAGCTCCAGAAGAAAAATGAAGAATAAATAATGAAGGACTTACGACCNATGGACGAATTTCAAGGACGAATAAGATATATTTTGTGATAGAACTCACAACGTTCCGACTTCGTTTTAAGTCGTCGCAAGATAATTCAAATAATAACAAATTATAACAAGAAACAACAACAGAACAATTGAACATGATATTAAACTTAAATATAAACACAAAATATATATTCCTATTTATAACACGCCAACGTTTCGGTTCATGTTATAAATAGGAGTTTTTTATTTCAAGACCACAACGCAAAAATACCGTAGTAATTATTGTTATTGAAAATGGTCGAAAAACATATTAATAAAAAATATATAGTATTCGTCCATAAAACGTCGTATGGCTTTCATTATTTATTTAATTAGGTTATATAATGGACGTCTATGTCAGTAGAATGAAGAATAAAATGTTGCGTTTACGATTGTCTCTACTCATACAACCCTCTCACCGTTTTTTGATTGAATATCTAGAGAGGACATCCTTTCAACCTTGTTTTAAAAACACGATGATACGTTTCAATAGAGACTAGGTAGTGAATGTTCAAGTGAAAGAAAACGGACACTTTTTTCAGGAAGTCAAATTTCTCAAATAAACAAAATGAATATATTGTTTTGGCGAAAGTTCCCGTAGCGAATGTTTGAATCGTCATGACGGCTATGGTTTTTCCAACATTTCTAAGCGAAAATCATCAGTTTGCGCAATGAGTTGTTGCAATTATCAGAAGAAATTGATTGTGTCTAGTCCACTATTCCTTTGCTAACATAGCCTTTGCCGCAAGATATGGCTTGGAGAAACCCTTTCAATAAGTTACGTGCCTCAAAGCTTTTAAAAAATTGGTGAGGAAGTTGGTTGGCGAAATGGAATGCTTTGGCTGTATTATACTACTGCATTACTACTGCGAGTAATTTCGATAATGCAAACCTCCCAGTACGTTACGTTGGGTTGAATTGTCTTCAGTAAAAATTGCTTCTAAAGAGTCAGGAATTTACTATTTTTTAAGAAATATTACAAATTATCGTTAGATTTATGTTCCGAATCTCTACTGTTCATATGGTCTTTTATCCGGCACGCTCCAGACCTGAGGCTGTGATTTTTCCGGACTTAGCCTTTTCGGAACAAAAACCTCTTAACAATGAATGAACGAGCAACATATATTTATCATTATATATTTTTTATGTATTCTTACATTGACAAAATCTTAATGATATTGACCAATTAAAAATGTAACGTACTGTAAATCAAATTCTAACATCCATTAAGTACATATGTTGTTTTCGTAAATTCGGATATTTATAATAATAGAGATAATTGTCACGAATTTTGGCAAGCGTTTATGTTAATTGATTAAAAACACGATTTTTTAAATAACGGTAATTGACGAAGGTGCCGAATTATGGAACATTTTGGTTTATAGAATACCGGACTAATGAGGTTTTACTGAATATGATACATCATTTACCGTAATATCCTTTACGTAGCGCTTCAAGGCACGTTGCCCTAAAGAGATAGAGACCTTCCAGGTAGACTTGAGTAAGGACACCCGTAGCAAGAATCGTGAATGCAGGGGAAATAGAATCCCCCACCAGAGGAGATTCCAGATCGATTCAGTGCGCCGACTCCTTCCGCTGCATTCGATCCACCCCCGACCCCTCGTCCTGTCCGATCGCGGCCCGAAGGTTGCAGAATTCCTCAGGTCTGTGTAGTTTGCACCCCGGCTTTGTTATCAAATGAAATAAACTATTCTATAATTCTGTGCTAATTGTGTGCTCATTGTTTCCTATTTACAAACACAACAACTAAAAAAAATGACAATGTCTTCTTTACAGAGTAAGTAAAAAAAACTTCAGGGAGAGTGTGTTAGATTTTTGTTTTTCACCACTTTAAGAAAGTAATCTTTAAATCCATCGTCTCTTCGCGCAAAATTACTTCAGGTTTGGGCAAATGTTTCAAAAATAACAAAGAAAGATAAAGAGGTACTCTCACAAGAAAAGTGTATCAACATCTAAGACAAGATGAATATAGTGGGGTAAATTAATTTACAGGCAACTATCATAGCATTGGCTCGTCAGAAAGGTAAGAAATTCTGTATTCGAAGGAATATTAGAAAAGAAGACTGTTCAACGGAGGCAAACTCTGAAAATCAAATACCAGACAGATCTGAGATTAGCTTGTATTCTCTAAGTCCATTTAAATTAATTAGTTCTGTTTACTGAGACGGTTTGTCCCGGACAAGCGAGTGTATATTGACTCCGGCCGCGGAAACCTTTAATTCATGTTTGAATATTTCATAACAGACAAACAACTCCGATCCTGTTTTTGATTTCCCAACATCTCTTCAACTTCCAGAAGCAGCTCCGGAATGTTCTTATCGAAATAACTTCCAGAACTATGAACGCGGGTTCTTATATTTTTATTTTCGAAAATAAGTAGTCATAAGAAACCAGAGTATATGAAGGCAAATTGAGGCAAATTTACTTAATTGGCATTACTTCGTAGACGAACTTCTTTCAGGAAAAAACTAATATTTTCCAAAGCAGTGGATCACGGACATTTGCCGCATGACAGAGTTGCGGCTTGTCTTGAAAGTTAAAAATAAATGTGGAAAGCTTTCACAGTGCTCTCATCAACAAACTGAAACATTTTTATTAATCTAGTCATGTTAATATGGAATTAATAGACCTAGCCAAGTTGTCACATGTTATTATTAAAAAGAAATACTAAGATAAATGAACAACTGACGGAATAAATAATGGAATAAACCTAAGAAATATTTTCATTATAATATATTCGATTTTTATTTGTACAGTGTATTAATTTAATAATTTATTCCTGCAATTTATTTATTTATTTTAATTTATTACTGGAGACAGCAAAACATCTAAAAATATGTGACAATTTACATAAGTATTAGTTTCTCCCGAAAATTACTCCATCGTTTTTCCAAAGGTGGGGTTTTAAAATTTGTTTCAACCGAACAAGCCCCATATCAAAATCAAAGGAAATACGGACTAATTATTGTGAAACTAAAATTGGTGACGATAACTTTGGTGCATTTGTTAAAATTAACTTCGATTTTCACTCAAATCCGTAGCATTTGATTCAAAATGAAGAGCAAATAAATTGTGTTGATTATATTAGATAGTTCACAAATCAATAACAGGATTTACTTCGTACGAGTTGTGATCAAGTGGATTAACTTGAAAGGTTTCCCATCTAAAGCTGTTCCTGGACCTTCCTTTTTGATCAGAATATACGGTTTCCCATGACATTAAACGCTCACGTGTGTACCAGTATGATAATGCAATTCATGTGTTGTCAGATAAGCGTCTCATTTTCACTTGTAACAAATTCAACGAAGGACCTATTGTCCAAATGCCAGAGTCTGGATGAGTGAATTATACTCCAAAACAGCAAAATACTAAAATATTTTGTCTTGTGTTGAAAAGAAATAATTTATTTAAACAAAATTGAGCACAGGTAATAAATGATGACAAAGGTGAAGATTCTTACGACACAGACTTGAGATAAAAATCCGAACTTGATCTGTGCGTAACTAGAGATGGTTCAGTTACGCACATTTCTTCAAGAAGTGGGCGAGTCTCGCTTTGCCACCAGAAGAATTTAATACAAACGTATAATACATATAATTTTAAAAAAATATTCCTTCTGTTCATTTTAGTGCACATAATCTCGAAATATAAATCTAAACATCATTTATTATTTCTGCATTTAAGTAGTGAATATTTTTGTCGAATTTGTTACGGAATATTACATCCATAGCGTTACATTACTTTGAACATTCCATAAGTATATCAAAATGAGACGCTTATCTGACAATATATACATTGCATTATCATACTGGAGCAGTGATTAACATAATAGTTTATTGCAAGAATTAAGACAAAAATTCTAGTTCCGCGCGCGTCACGCAGCAAGAAACCTACATTATTTTATTGTTTTAATACTAAACCCATTTTCATCCCTCATTCATATATCTCCTAATGATTAAGAAGGATATGAACTATTTCAAGTATTAATTTGAAAATTTTCAAAGTGGCGCATTTTCAGAAATTGAAAATCAAGAGTTTGATTTTGAACATATTAAATTTTTTCCTCCTTTACATATATTATATAGCATATCACTGTAAAGATTATTAAATAAGCTTTAAATTGACACTACGATCTCTCTTTGTCTCAATTAGGAGAGCTTCCAGAGGAATGGAAATGTTCTGTATAGAGTCGTTTTGGGGTATTTTGTTTAAACTTTACATAGTTGCAACGCAAACGGGATGAAATTTTACAACAATACTTCGTAATTTTCTTCTTCTATATGATGGCTACCTCCCTACCAAATTTTATCAAAATCTGAGATAGTGAGGTTGAAACCCTGTGTTGATTTGACATGGAATGACCCATTACGTGTCCCGAGAATCCATGGAATTGAAACGAATGTATTCCAGCGAACTCAACAAAACGCGGATGAAAAATTGGAATCTAGTATTACATGCGCGTATTATACTTGTTTATCGTTTATTATACCTCTCAGTTTGTAACTGCTTCGAACCGAACGTGACTATGAAACGGCGCAAGTAGCATCTGATTGGGATGAGTTTGCACGGGAATAAAAACTAAAAATTCATATTTTTGAAATTAAAAGAAAATTTAATGTCAAAACGTCGAGAAATTTAGAAACTAACATAGAGTTCATAATATTATATAAGAACTCCGGGCAAAGACGTGTAAAGTGAGCTAAAAACATTCTGATCTGTTGACAGGTGCTTTAATACCCACTGTAGGGTAAAATATATCAATTGAGAGTACCAATTTTTCTTTGAATGTTGATGCAATTTTTGTATGTTTTTTTAACAATACAATAAAATATGTTTTTGTCTTATTTGTGATAGGTTTCAAATTTTCAGTGTCGAGCAGTTATTTTTTAAGTTTCTTTTCGAATTCCGGGCAGCGCCAGGTAATTCTGCAAATATTATATAAAATAAATAGTAATAAAGTAAATAAAAAACTAAAAATGAACAGGTTTTCATCATGAGAAAAGTTCTGTGAAGGATATCGAGAGAATGAAAATTCACGTATCTGAGTTTTAAATAAAAACTTTTGTTTTTCCCTTCGCATACCTGCCAAAAGGTCTATTAAGATAAAACGGTAAACAAGTCCCTTTACACCGGTATTTACGAGACATGGTTCATTCGATGTCTCATCAAAACTACCCCCCTACTGTCCAAAATTTCTACTCAAATGTCTACCCCTCAGCGCCGCTGGGACCTGAAAAGTTATTTTTTTAATTTTCGCAACATCTCGTTGGGGTTTAAAACAACTCGAAGAACATCAATTCCTGCTCCTCTGGGCAAAACTATAAGTATTTTAAGAGGAAAATTCCATTTTTACAGAGTTTATAAATTTGCAATCATACTATTTCCATGTTTCCAAAATATGCAAAAAATGTTTTATATCATTTTTCTGTGCTATTGATGTACTTTCAAACGATAAACATTTTTTAAGATTTACAGAGGGGCGACATAATGAAATTTTTGCAAAAACGTTGTAAATTTTTCAATTTTTTTTCTTTGTTTTGTAAATTGTACGCCATATTTCGCAGACCATTAAGATTGGTTGCAACGTATTATTGAACAGTAACTTTCGAAACATTATTCCTTCTCAAATTACTCATTCTTGTTCATGCCGACAATTGCTGCGACAGTAAACGCAATAACATTGTCGATAACATAATTTTCAGTATATATGGTATGGTTGCATTTGACCGAAAGCCCATATATCGTACATTTCTACCATGCGGTGATAAGACAATTTCAATTCTTATGTGCATTTTTAACTAAAGCTGAAACATTAATTCTAGGTAAAAACTACAAGAGCACTTTATTTGTCAAGAACATTAGAACCAACAATTATTGTTTCGAATTTTTACCCTATATAGAATGTTTCCGGGTATACTTGTCCAAAGGCGAACATGTGGTATCATTTAGTCGCAGCATCTAGCGGTATCAACAAACATTCATAATTCGAGAAAGAAGAATTTTCCCAAAATTGCAATTCACTAACATTAAACAATCTTAATGGTAATAATGATAATGTGTTACATAGAAGCAACATAATTACGAAAGGGTAAGTGCGGTCAAAACAGATATTATCGCTAACTACATTTATTATCTTTTTAATTGCTGCGTGAATACGTGCTTTTCATGTAGCATGCGACTGTCGCGCGTTAAAGAGCGTGATCAATTACCAGGAGCGTTCGGGATGGGGAGCTTTGAAGAAATTTATCATGATTCAAATACCAAATCTCTTTTTTACATAATTCTTACGACCGTACATGGTGATAAGTTTTCTTAATATTACGTGTCCCGTCAGGATTCCACAACTGAGCTTCTTTAACCTATTTTTTTTATTTAACGCAATAATTTATTGACTTACAGTATTCCATGTTAATTATTGTTTATCCTACGTGTTCAATGCATGCAGATCATTTACATAAGTGGCCTATTTATCCTTTTATACGTAGTATTAATGTAAAATATATTTGAATGTAGTAGCATTTGTACCGAAATCGTCAGGAATTGGTCACGAATATGTACCTCATCAAAAATAACTCCGAATATTACAAACGAACGAAATTAGTTATTTCTTTTCAGTTCTAGGCAGATCACTTTTTTATATTATTAATTCTTAAAATTATTTTCCCGTCGAAATCACCACGCAGAATAATGGGAGGCCTCTTCTCACTTCTGCAGGGGATTTCTATGCACAAATATTTTTTTCTTCTGGCTTTCAGTCCCACCTAGTCACGGTTTGCTTTCAGCCACTGCCGTTTTCATAGTGCAATGTAGCATTATATCGAAGTATAATTTGAATTTAAAATATTAATTTCGATATGTATCAATTATAATATCTATCTCTGATACTGCAAAAGGGTTGAATAATAGGTTATTATATTACGATATTTATTTTGATTTAGCGAGTCTTTACAATAAATACACATTTAAAATTCAAACAGAATATACTTCTTATTTTAAATATGTTAGTGTGCTTTTAATATTTCTGCATAGACTTGGCGTTGGCGCTTTTTTAGAATACGCTCAGGAACCACGAAGTAACCCCAGGTCAAAGATCCAATGATAACGAATCATCCTTTTTATTTATTTACTTATTTATTTGAAAAACTTGTGTCGTCATGATAAAAAGATCAAAAGAGAAAATACAAATCAATCAAAACACAAAATATAATTTCTAGAAATTTGAGCATCCTGAAGTGTTGTCACGATAATTCATAAAAAGATTCTTCAAAAAGTACTAAGTACTTTCAAAATATCTGACAACAATTTCAAAACTTTTTTCCTGCATGCTAGTATTATGTCTTATTATTCATACAAATTTCATTGAATATGTACTCAACCCTGGCACGGTTGTGAACATTAATTCTGTAGCCCCATCCTGGCCCGGGTTCTTCTCCAGTTTTCCTTCGAGCAGAGGCGGATTTTTATAAAGACTTGCAAGGCTCTTGCCTAGGAACGGCATCAATTGAAATAATTATTATGGAATTATTAACAATACCTTCTGAATGATTTATAGCTTGATAATAACACGTATTTGTGAAATGGCTTTTCTATGTTTTATTAATACAATATTTGTTGATATTTGTTAATACTATAACACGCATCGAATTATTTTTTTAATCGATTAGAGTATGTTGGTCCCTTGCTTGCTTCCGGAGAGTAAATTAGTTTATTGTCCTCCACGTGGTCATACGCAGTTTGTGACTGCTTTTTTTGACAATAAAGTTTGTTTATTTATTTACTTAAGATTCTCGGAATACTTAGAATTATAATGAATATTTGAGAAGTATGGTTTCACCTGATATTTCACATTCTGAATAGAGGTAATGAAATCTATAATTTTTCACGCGGTGGGGAATATTGGCTACGGACAACTGCCTTGCGAAATCTTTCGACCTGCAGAAAAATACAAATAAAATTCATCTTAAAATCCTTTAAAGTATTACTTATAACGAAAACTAGTGTTATTGTTTCGTTTTCTTCACTGAAATGCGTTTCTTCGAAAATTTTAAACGTTTTTTATTAACTGAGTAAATTCTTTTAGATATATCGAGAGTCGACTGCTTTTCAATGTTTTAATTTCTTAACCCACACGTGGTTACTTTTCCCTTCCTCACAAACGTGAGGAATGTAATATTGTACTGTGATTTTTTAATGTCTGAATCAATATTTACCGAACGCGATCACTGATGTTCTGAATATCTCGTATTGCTTCATGAAAGATTTCATCCCGAAGTGCTTTGTCCTCGCAACTCTTTCGTCCTCTTTCCATTCTTGACGCGTAGTTTTCATTGCCCCTTGACCGATTTCATTGATCATTCAAGAATTTACGTTTCGAGTCACGTCCTGGTAAGTACCATAATTCGCATGCAATTTTGGACTTTCACCTAATCACATACTTAATTTAAATAAACGCACGAATACTGTGCGAACATTATGGTGCAAAGGTAAAAGTCATTAGGTGAAAAGTTACTACTTGTTACGTGGCCTCAAATTATCACCTTCATTCAGACGTAACGTCTCTTCAACTGCAATATAAATGACTGGAATGTTAATTACGCGGTCTCGTTAAACTCGTGTTACAACAATATTTCGCACACGACACCGGCAAGTAACTTTTCAGATCGTATACTACACAGGTTCGGTTAAATCAACACCATATCCTCTTCAGTACCCGGTGGAGTCAGAAAAATTTGTAGCTTTTCCCATTAATGTCCCAGTTTATTTAGCTGTGACAACTGAAAAGCGAACCCTCCTTCCTCTATCCACCTCCTCCTACTATCAATAACTATAACCCCTCCTCGTGGGCCAAGTTGTTGGTAAACCCAGCTAACCGGCCCACCAACTAACAATAGCCTACCACCAACTCCTAACTCCTATCACTCCAAGCTTTAATATCACGCTACATTTCCCATTTACAAATACTACCATGAAAAAAAATATCCTCTTCATATACCTCTTTGCGAGAGAAATTTCTATGCCCTCTCCCACATTGTAATCCAGTTTTTCGTGAAAAAATTTCTCTATTTAATTTCACTCCGTTAACTTTCACTTCCTACTGCTATGTTTCGAAGCTTGCTCGCGTTGGTTCGGGGATCTGAAATTCGGAGTAACTGAACTGCGTTCAGCGAAGCCTTCGCTCCGTGGTTGGTACATGGGTTTCCGCTGGTTTTCACCCCATCTGCTCACTCGTTTTTCCACTTCGTTCTTTAGGTTCCTCGATTTTTAGAATGTGGAGGATTCTATTATATCTGGGAGAGATTTGGTCGAGGCAAGTTCGTGTTTTGCCGCGATATATACTGCAATAAATACTCTGACTTCAGAAAATTAACATGAGAGCTTATTAGCAGTTTTCATTAACACAATTTTTCTCCATCCTTGCAGAGGTATAACAATACATATTGTTCACTTGGCGAACGTTTGACGAAACAATCACTGCGCACGTGCTCCCAACGACGTTAGCGAAATTATCATAACTTGACTTCGAATCGTTGAAGGGCGCAAGCGTGAAACCTGAAGTGAGGTTAGAAGCGAGCTAGAACTGATTCTTCGACGAGACTGAGAACCTCTCGAGACCAAAACTCACGTGACACTGAATTTAGCGTGTGGCTTCATTTATTATTGCACCTTGATTTGTTATCGTATTTGTCAATAATGTCGGAAAATGACATCCGATACAAACAAATGCTTCTTCAAGAATCTAGATCATAGCAAACATGGCGTCGCTAACCGAGTCTTAATATTAGTGAGACAAATGAACTGCACGGGCTATGAAAAATTAATACGTCAAGGCCTCCTGCAGTCGCCGCAATAGAATTCGTATTTTACAGTTCAGTTTATACTTCATACTTTTCCAAGATTCATGGACACACTAACACAATTATTATTATCATTGATTACAAATCATCATAATATATTTCGAATTAAGCCCATTTTCATTTTTTATTTTCCTTGGTCTATTGTTACTTTATCAATGTAAATAACTTAATTTACACGATTGTGTTCTTCTTTCTCTACAACTTTTTCCCCCGACTCTGTTTCTCTGGTTTGATTGAACTAATATAAATACGCAGTTTCGTTGAACTCATGTTATAACAATATTCCTCTAAATAATAACTGCACATAAATAAAGAACAAGATGTAATGAAATGCTGTTGCTGGAGGGATATTATTGTCCCACCATGAGGTCATACAAAAGTTTAGCTGATTTTTGACACTTTATTACCATTAAACTATTTCTATTTCAAGCATATCTTCAATAGTTAAAATGTGGTTTATTTGGAATCAATATATTATATGAATAATATTCCTTAGAATTTTCTTCGTGGTTTCACGGGAATGTGATTTTTTAAAATAATGATTCAGTGAAATTATTCCTCAGTAGTTAAATCATTTTACTAGCTACAAGGTTTCAGGTATTACATGTGCGATTTGTTCTGTAATCATATTTTATTCCTAAATGACAACTTTTTGTAGAGTCATCTCGTCATATATATCCAATTGTCAAAAATGAGGTATCATTACAAACATTATTTTCTGGGCTGCAGAAAATTCGTAATCTTACATGTTTTAACTTTACATTTAACTATGCACTATTTGTTTTGTAATATCTTCTAAAATTCCAATTATTTCGAATTACGCTCTACTCATGTATCCCTGTACATAATAATAATTATTACAATTATAACAAAATTCAACTACATAATAATAATAATAATAATAATAATAATAATAATAATAAAAACATCACTAAGTAAAAACAAGAACAATAAAACACTTTGAAAAATGTTTTAAAAAACTCAAGACGTATCGGCACCCATTGGCACCATTATCAAGTGAACATATGAGTGAAAGCTCAAGTCAAACTGAAATGGATCAACGTTTATAAAAATACTACAACGGATATTCCAAGAGTTATGGAGGAGGGGGTACTCCAGGGTAATTAAATAATAATAATAACAATAATAATAATAATAATAATAATAATAATAATAATAGTACCCAAGAGTAGTACCGAAGTACCCAAGAACCTGTTCAAATCGTTGCAACAACTCGAACTCAAGCCACTAAACTTCCAACTCATGCATAAATCAGTTATCCTAAACACATCCGCATAGTTCCGAGATTCTTATGCATGTGATGTTTGATGATAACACCTTGATGTTTCTCTCCAAAACAAAATTACCATAAATGTGGTTAAGACGAGTCTGTGAGTCCTCCTACCGACAGAACGTCGCGAATAAGATGGAAAATAATAATAATAATAATAATAATAATAATAAACATTCCAACTCTATATTTTAAACGTTGAACGCCGTTGCGATATATAGGTGTATACCACAATTACGAAACTTCAAACTACTTGAGAAATAGCAGATCGTGTTAATGAGACGCCAGAACGACCCATAGAATGTAGAATGAATAGAATCGCAGATCCCCGCTTTCGAAAAGGCCTAAAATCACTCTTGCAGGTTTTAATTAAAAATAGGAAGCTTTTGTCTAGCATTGTAGTAATAATCTGAAGTTAATTTTAATAAAAAGTTCACTTGAAATTCAATACATTTTAACTCCCTTAATGTGTCAATATTTCACTGTGTGCGGGAATTATCCGCTGGCGTTCAGCTACTTTCTCCTTGTCGATCCGGTAGACGCTTCATTTTGGAGGAAATACTTCAGATTAAAGAGGGCCAGCCATAAATTCTTTTCTACATATTACTGTTATAATTATTATAAACTGCTTTCACTATTATCTCTTTTTTTCGGGTTGTTGCCGAGGATTTGTGAAAACCGTCATATTGGTAAAAGCTGCTTTGAAAATTAATCGGCACATAGTTGTGAGACTCCCACTTGGATTCATATTGGTATCAATTCTCGTTTTCTTTTCGTTTTTCAAATATTCTCACAGTACACGAAACTCTTTATCTCACCTTTATCCCTAGATCCTCAACGGAAATTAAGTTACGCCTTCAATTTTTCTTTAAGAGATTTTTGCCCCTTTAACACCTTCGTTCATTATTCAAATTTTCAAGAAAAAATTCCATGAGTAATTAAGACTATGTCGTCGAGCGTAAGATCAGTAAAAGTGGTCCGTAAGATCAGAGAAATATTACCCTCGTTTTGGGTTAATGAATAATTTGGCGAGTTACACTTTCGAACTAGGAAATGAATACTATTATTATGGCATTGTCAAATAAGTTATACTACTATTGATGTCCATTATATAATCTAATGAAATAAATAATGAAAAACTTGCGACCTTTTATGGGCGATTGATATATATTTTGTGATAAGAACTTACAACGTTTCGACTTGGATTTAAGTCGTCGTCAGGTGATCAATTAATAACAAATTATAACAAGAAACACAACAACAAAACAATTGAACATAATATAAAAATAAATATAAATGCAAAATATGTTTACAAAAAAGCAGAAACTACACAAATATGTTATAATATTGTATTGTATACATCAGATAGTTTTTTAGTGTCCGTGCGTAAATTCAAACTCTCGTGTGTATTTTCTACAAATAACATTTATGATATAGTTGATGGATTGGGAAAATACATTAATTTTGGACAAAGAAGTCAATTATTACAAACGTTTTATATCAGAAATGACATTTATAAAAAACACTCAACAGGAGTTTGAATTTACGCACAGACACTGAAAACTATCTGATTCAAAGCAGTATATCGATGATGAAAAATAATTCCGTACAATCTGTACTTCACATGCGTTCCATATATTAGTGTGTGTTAACTATTAAAAAAACAGTAGTAATTAAAGCATTGCTAATAATAGTTTAATTGAAATTGTTTTAAGATGACAGCCTTCGTGCATTGAACAGATGCAAGGAACAGAGAAAAAGAAAAGGAACAGCCCCGAGACTTCCGTGTGGCCTTCAGAGAATGACGACGACTGATAGGGTAGTGCGTCCTCAGGCTATTTCCGAGTTGCTGGCTCACTGAAACCAGCCAACAAAGAAGCTCTTCAAGATTATCTTCTGTGAAGTGTAACTTAAAGCGACTGGACGCGTGGCCGAGAGCGCAGAGACGTTTCGAACGCAGAGCCGACAAGTCCATTAGGGCAAATAAAGTCGGGCTCATCTGCTGCAAAAAGTGGACACGAGTTTCGCGCTCGGTGGACGGTGAACATCCCAGTGTCAACGAAGAGCTCCGGCGCCCGGAGACGCAGCTTCCCCATCTCGTTGATGAGCACACGGTCCAGGAGAGCGAAAGAAACTTGGATATTTTTATTGCGGACGTAAAAATGGAGAGTACAGGAATGTTGAATGAGCCAATTCGAGTCCCTGGGAACGAAAGCAGAAAGCAATCAGATAGTTTCCGAAGTTCGTTGATGAAAAAGTTCACGGACTCATCAAGAGACCTCGTACGCGTTCGAAAATAATTTGAAAACTTTTTCCAGAAGTCGATTTCGAAACGTATAGAACTCTTTGAATGGTATTTAAGAATGGAATGCGGTGTTTCCCTTTCATCTCCCCATGTTCTTAGTGCAAAATGACTCGTCCTCACAGTTAACTTGCACTCATAGGTGTGCAAACCATTTTCCAAGCTGTATCTGAGCACTTTTATAATCCTGCATTTGTCGCGTGTTCTGGAATGTCTACCAAGGCTATGCATAATGTCGGCGTGTTACATTTTTTCGCCCATTACAAACCTTACTGACCGTTTCTGAACGAACGGATCTCAACTGATCGGATGTCACGCTTTTCAATGCAAAACATGACATTTATATCTACAAATATTTTCAATTTTAAGGTCTCTCCCGTACATCACGTGCGCCGTTGCGTAATCCGTGTCGATTATATACAAATGACTTTTTTCTTTCAATCATGCAGTTCTTACTCACACAGGACACAGAGCTCAGATGCCTCGACAATCTTTACCTTGTCATCAGGACTAAAACTGAAGATGGCGAGCCCTAAACCCCCAAGGGAAAAAAAACTAAAACTGAAGCTTCAACTCGATAATGACATGTATAGTTCTATTATATATTTCACAAAGAAAAAAAGCATTGAGTTTAATTGAGATTACCACCCACTTACACCCTTCCTTGCAGGACATTGTTTTCAGTAAAATAACTTCCTTAAAAACTCGAAAGAAGATTCAAATATTGCAATACATTTTGTCACTCTGAAAATTCTCAGCTCGGTTTGACATACATAGTACCAGAAATCGATTTTCAGTTTAATGTTTTTGATAATTTTGTCGTGACTTTGAGAGAACACTCATCACACTTGGTGTCTCTATTGAAGAACTTGATAGAACGAGAGGATTGGGTCGACTTTTACTTTTCTTGGCAAGAGAAGCTAAGATATTTTCATAAACAATCAAAGGTATTAATATTCCAATGTCCGTTATAATACTCAATAAAGCATATTTTACTATGAACCATATTCTCAAATATTCAAAAAAATATTCCTTTTGCCATCTACGTGCTAAATGTTGAGGAATATCCTTGGAATATGCTGAGAAATTCGATAACTTATGCGGAAATAGCATTGCTCCTTCACGGTGAAGTGTAACGGACTGCCGAACATCGAAACGGAAGATGTATGAAAGATTATCAAAACTGGAAATTGTGATCGAACTGCGTAAATATTCTTAGGCACTTCACGAGATGTCGTTTTCTGGAGGAAATGAAGTCACTGAGTGCTTACCACTCCATCCAATCCGAATCATTTCACAGAAAACTTGCGATAACTCGTCTAACAAAGTGATTTCTGGAGTATTGCATTTTTATTGACTTTTCTATGCGCACATCATAGTTTACGTTAATATCTTTTTGACTCATTTTTGTCAACCTAGTGGAGAAAGCGTACCTAGTATAAGAAAATTGAAATCTTTGAAATCAAATTAATTAGTATTTTTAAAGTAAAACATAACTTCATTAGTATTGAGTATATATACAAAATAATTCTATTATTTATATGTTTTCTTTGGATACAGATTTTTTATTAAGTGACGGACCAACTGAATTGGAGAAGACCCTCTTATGCCAAAGAGTTTTCAGCAGATCGGCAGTACTGGAAGAAAAATTTTGTGAAATGAGTGATAAAAGGATAAGTCAAAATACACGAATCACCGCTGATCTTTCCTTCAGATATGTGATTTCGCAGCTAAGACGCTCTTGCTCTTCGATATATCGTGTAATTTATTTCCATTACATTTAACTTTTGACTACACTTTGCAACCAGTGAGTAAATAAATTAATAAATTTATTGTCAAAAATGCTGTTGCAAACTGCGTATGACCACGTGGAGGACGATAAACTAATTTTCTCTCCGGAAGCAAGCAAGGGACCATCCCGTCAATTCCGATCAAGGTCCTAAGGCAGAGGCGGATTTAACATTTCAGCACACATCTAAAATAAGAATAAAATAGTCCGCTACTTGTTACAATATCAACAGAATACCAACAAATTAGTATTTAATAAAACAAAAAAGAAAGTCACAAGTACATATTATTATCGAACTGTAGATTATTCGGAATGTATAGTTTATAAATTGTAACTATTAAAATAACTGAATTCGAGATGAATTGTTACAATAGACCGCCGCCCCTATGCAAGAGCCTACAGAGGCTGAGTAGAAAATCCGCCTCTACCCGAAGGAAAACCGGAGGAAAACACACCGTGATAATCACGAGACCGCAAAAACACGGAACACATTTAAACTGCAATTTCTGAATTCATGGCGTGCACGAAAAGTCTCGCTCCGGTCGATTATTCACAGGCTAATCGTTTGCAAAGAATATCAGATATAGCGCAACCTTCGTTCCAGCGAACCAGTTCGCGAATTGCAGATCTTTTGTCGGCAGTTGTGTAGAGGGAGTAGCCCGGAGGAATTAGAAGCGAGCGGAACTCGGTGAATCGAAAATCTGGTCCCCAGCAGCTGCGTCTGATGTGCAGCGGATCCCGACGCGTTTCCGCGAAGCGTCTGCAACCGAGCACCGATGCTTGCTTATGCAAGGACGTCGGAAGCCTCGCACTAGCATTTGGACTTTCAGCCCCCACCCGCGGCTCATATGGTAGTGTTGTCGCTCATCACCGAGTCATCCCGGGTTCGATTCCCGATTTCGACCAGAAAATTTGTAGCTTTTCACAATGATATCCCAGTTTATATAGATGTGACTACCAAAAAGCAAACCTTCCTTCCTCTACCCAGCTCCTCCCAGTATCAATAACTCTAACTATTACTAACTACTTCTACTAATCCCTCCACGTGGGTCAAATTGTTGGTAAACCCAGCTAACCGACTCACCTATACTAATACCATTCTACCCTCCCACCTCCTATCGCTCCATGTAGATAAGCTTCAATAGCACGCTTCATTTCCTATTTACAAATACGACAATTTGGCCTCTTCAACCACTCAGGTCAATGATTCGGGATTAGATTTTCCACAGTATTATACTTTGATATCGCATTCATGACACGAGACACGTAGTTCTGGGGTCAAAAACAACTTGAAAAACTCCTTTCGCTATCGCTAACACTATATTCACTCGCTTAGAAAGACCCTTATGAACCAATGAAGTCAAGTTTTCTTATGAATCTACGTATTATGTCTTTCAGTTCTAAGGTGTGATTTCCCTTACATCTGTTTCTAGAATATGGTATACTGTACAATAAAGATTTTCCAAGCTCACTAATTAGGACAATCTAATAGATCAGCTATTATGTCTTATGCGGCGCACAAAATATACAAATTGTATTGAAACTGTAGCAACAAAATTAATGTATCAAAAATATTTTCTGAGAAATGACGGAAACATATAATTTTTAAATAATAATTTACTAGCTAGTAATTGTTTGAGGTTTTGGGAATTTCCTTCCAACATTTACGGAATGTAATTTCATAAATAATGTTTATATTGTTTATTCAGTTACATTTAATTTGTCTCTACTTCACTACAGAGAATCAGGGAAATGGAATGAAAAGTATTTCAAACTTCAATTAAATTAGTATTATTTTCCAAGGTAATATACAGATCAAAAGTTTTACTTAATTATCTCTTCTATATTTCTAATGTCGTTCTCGGAAACCATCGCATTTCTCCATAAGTGAAGGCGTAGCATGAACGTATTCCCCATATTTCAATTAGCTTGATTGCTTTTTCTCTGTCCATGCTTCTTCCCTCATTGATCAGTGAGTAGATTTATAATTGACATTGTGCCTTCAGCGTGAGGTAATGATTAATGCTTGGGATCCCATTAATTACTCCACTGACAGGATTAGTGAGACTTCTACGATATGACGTGCAACATGTAGAAGCATATCACTTGTAAACGATTTTGGATTAATAACTCACGTAAAATAGAGTGGCTGGTGCCTTCATGACTTGCAGCAGATGACGGTGCGCAGAACCCCCTTTTGTTGGGAAGTATAGAAAATTCAGCGTTCCAACACTGCTAAATTCGCCAACAAAATGAGAGCTGTGTTCTCGCAATTTCTAAGTACACACCTATATCAGTGAAGCGAAGTGAAGAAATCATAACACGAATGTTAAAAAGTGATAAGATCAAATAATCGCTCAAAACACTTTCCTGTCTTTAGTCTTTCCCGTCCCGTTAAACAAATTTTAAGATATTAGAAATTCATCGACTTTGTGGCATATTTTGGATGCTCTTTAATATTATTTTTATTACTTACTTCAAACTTTGAAGAAGATACTAGAAATAATCATTAAAATATATTTTGACTTTCTTCATTTAAATCTTTTGATATAGACCATTTTTTGATAGGCTAAGTGATCAGTTTAACATGAGTAAATAAAATCCATGTTGGTCTAATTTTCCAGTTGAATAACTGTTGAAAATAGATTTGATTTGTTTCTTCTTATATATTGAGCATTTGAAATCGAAATTAAATATCTTCAAATAAATAATATTTTCGTGGTGTGAATTTATGCCGAAGATATTTTTCTTGTAGTCATATTACGAACGCATGGCGCCGACACCATTACGTAAACGTACTCATCCGTATGAGAGTACCTTCGTTTCCTTTTTATGACATTACTCGTTGTTTAATGTATTCCGTATCATAGACCTACTACTAAAAGAGGAATTTGAACATAGAAATCTCTTAGATTGCGGTGAATNGTTACGTCGAATGAAAATGGGAGACGAGACCGGGGATCGAACCCGGGACCTTGAGCTTTGCGCGCTCATGCGCCTACCGACTGCGCCATCCCGCTCGCCACCCGTGCCCGTCTACCATTCTCATTCAACTTGTGAAACCCAAAGACCTCTGAGGTGGTCTCGTAGAGACTAGATTCCTCATCTGAGGCGACTCCCTTAGGAAGTTCGATCCCCGGTCCCGTCTCCCATTTTCATTCGACGTAACATATTTAAGAGGAATTTGAAATTTGGACTGGGGTAAATGTAAAATCTTCAGCACTCAGAAACGAACTATACGGTAGAAGGAAGCGACGAAAAAGATTTTAATGTTATTTGTTACCGCAGTATTACATTCGAAATTAATTTTTTTATTCTTTTAATAACACTGTTTCAATTTTTAGAATTACATTTAGAAAACCGAGAAAAAATTAAAATTAAAGCTTGGATTCACATAATTTGTCGAGAAATATCTCGATGAAAAACGGTAATGTCAGATAAATTGTATCCCTCTTCTATATACATGCCTTATAGTTAATTTAAAGCATTGTGCATTTCATGGATTCGATTCGTCTTTCTTGGTAATTGTACAAAATTCAATTTTTTACTAATCTCGATTGGTAAAATACTAATAACTGCACATTTCATTTACACAAACACAGTATTTAAATATTGGAGACGGTCTAACACACATTTGTCTAATACGTCTTCGAAGCAATGGTAAATTTGTCCTTTTTATTTACTAAACACACACAGAATCTTCCAATGACTTCAATATGGATTTCAAAATCTTTCCTTTTCTTTAGAGTTAAACTGTTTGAAATTGCCTCTCGTAACTTTCAATTTTTGCGAATAATTCGTCGTTCCTCAGTACTCTTTCTCACAAAAACAGTAGCCTAAGTGAGATGCAACACCAGGTGTTTTCGTAGGAATATCACCTTTTGAAAGACGTGGAATCTTCAAAAAAAATGAAATTCTTTCGCTAGTGTCTTTTATGAATGATGTTTCCTTTTCTATATACTGGAATGTAAACGAAAATAACGGACCCGTAAAAATAGAACTTGTTATAAAAAATCGGACCAACTTAAGTATATGGTCCAACGCAGTAGAAAAATATCCAGATGAGATATCGAAAAACAGCTTTTTTTGCCATGATCCTGGAAGGGACTTTGTTCTCGGAAATTACAAATTGAATCATTTTATGTGAAAAAAAAATCCCTTTATCGATGGCAAATTTAACATTATCGTCCTATCCTAACCTTATTCTTCGTATATCCTTCCGCGAATGCTGCTACCTCCACCATCGCCTCCATCTTCACATTTACAACATAATTTCTTAAAACGGAATCGCCAGGTCTAACAAACCTAACATCGCCGACTGTGACCGAACAATTGTTTATAATTGTTCATGGATCGCTTTCGCGACCCATATTATAATTATCATACCCTAACATACTAACATAAACGGTGGCGGAGACAAGAAAATAGTGCGGAACAATATTTCTTTATAACTATCGTAAATATGAAAAGCGAAGAATAAGGCTTATATTTTCGGAACCGCAATAATATTTGTAGTATTATGACATAAATTACTTTTTCGAACCCTTGTGGGACCATATTCTTAAGTTTGGCCAAAAACTCTTCCACAAAAAAATAATTTATACACACATTAAATGTAAAAAACTAACTCGGTTTTACAAGTCAAGTAGCTGGTACAATTAATGTTAAAATGAAAACTGGATTATAAACATATGCTGCCTACCTTGAAATATTTGCTTGGGACGAAATCCTTCCGTCTTATTGCTGCCATCCATTTCTGGTTCAATTCATCATATTTGGAAACGAAAATACGTAAACCCGAGGTCCTTGCTTGTAATTTCCATTACACTCAGCACTAATAAATCATATTCTACTTTGAAATGTATGATCTGATTATTAAGAAAATTAACAAAAACTGCACTAACACACGTCTATAAAACATTATACAACACTCACAAAATACTTGACATATAGAGCCCACTGCGTTCGCCATATTACTACATTGTTAAATCTGTACGAAGGCTTCGTAATTCAGGTGGCGTTGCTCTAGCACGTTGAGTGAAATTCGAAAAGCTGATGTAGTGGGCCGTGGCATAAGTTGAGCATCGCTTCACTTAATTTAAAGGGACCAATGCTGGCAATAGGATAGGATAACAAGAGACGTTCACTGATATGGCGCCCAACGTCTTGGTTTTGCCAAACATACTGCGCCCTCCAGTTTACTATAGAGCTAACTGGTAATCTTAAATGCTTTAATTCATAACACTATTGGCGATTAAATGCAACAAATACTTCCAAAGTTCAAGTCCTTTTGAAGCCTTGAGTTAGTGAAGATGTTAAATGACATTTTAGCAAAAATTGAATTAGCTGCATGGATGAAATCTGTAAGAGAGGTACTATTTGGGATACTGATCAGTTGTGTTTCATTGATAAAAATATTTGACTTTTTAATTATTGTACCGGTTCTGATTTTTACTGAAAACAATATTTGTTTTAAAATAACCTCAAAAGACTATTCAATGACACGGTAAAACTTAGAAGTCAATTTATCCCTAAATTTACAACGTGTTACTCAACACCTCCATTCACTCAACCCTTCTAATAATCACGCAAAAAATTGAATACCCGGAGTGAGGTAAGAACTCTGTTAGTAGGAAATTAAGTACAACAGAGGAGGACCAACGAAATAATCTAACATACCTTCTGAATGCTCCAAGCTCTCAACCGCTGCACAGGAAGATCGCTGTTTTAGTTCGCTCTCACGCATGCATGCTTTCACGCATCGAACTGCCTGCTGCCTAAGGGTACGATTATGTTGGAGCGACGATCTGCGATAAGAGGAAAGATAAGAGTAACGCGACGCTAACCTTAATGTGATGACAAATGAGGGCGTTTATGTTGGCGTTACAGCCAGAGCTGCGACCAACAATAAAAGCAACGAAAGCCCTTTGATACGTTTTCTTCGCTCTTATCCAAGCTAAGGTCGCCATTGTTGTTGTGACTTCAAAATTGTATTACATTGTTCTGCGATGGATTCTGAGCATTTGATAAAACCGCAGAGTCGCGTTGTGGGGCAAAAAGACGATGTGATTATGGAAATGAATTAAACAAGAAAACTTGGTCAGGTTGTGTTGAACGATCAGCTAAACGCAGGTTGAGAGGCTTGGAGTATCCGCACATGCGTAGACGCGACGACGACGACTCCTATCGTTCCAACAGAAACGGAGTCGCGCCGCTCGCTTCTCCGCTTCACTCTTCTCTTTGCTCGTGTCGCTGATCGTCGCTCCAACATAATTATACTCTAAAAATAACCGCAACCTAAGTAAGGTAACCGCATGCGCCATAATGTATCTAACAAGGTGTAAAAAATATCGCGTAGCGCTTGTAAACATAGAAATCGCGCCGCTTTACTTCTGAGAATTTATCATTTTTTTTTACAAATATTGAAGAACAAAAAATATCGCAATTAAATAGTGAATAGATTCTTAGTCTCATCGTAATACGGAAATATTACCATTTGATTATTTTAGGTTTTATAATCGCGTGAATTTGTGTCAAATATTAATATTCGACCAATTAAACATTGCGGAATAATCCTAACCATTTTTTCCCCTTGGGGTTCAGTGTTCCCCAACGTCAAGGTCATTAGAGCCACACCTCTCTCTTCGCATATCTCTCCGAGAGAGCTGCTACCATCACCGTCACCTCTGTCTTCACACTTAAACTGATTTTCTGAAATCGGAATCACCGAAACTAGCAAACCTAACATCGCCAACTGTGACCGAACAAGTGTTTATAATTGTTCATGGCTCACTGCCGCGATCCAAATTGAAATATTCATGCTCTAAATTACTAATACTACCGGTGAGAAGAAAAGAAAATAGTGCGGAACTTTTTGTATGTAATTACCGTAACTATCAAGAGTGACGAATAAAACTTATATTATCAGAATCGCAATAATATTTTCAGTTATATGGCATCAAAGTTTGTTTCGAACCTACCATAATGTTTCTGCCATAATGTTGTATTTGGTGCATTAGTATACTGTATTACGGTATTTTTTTCCTTGGGGCTTTAGGGCTCGTCAATATTACGGTATTAAACTCTGTATAGTTATGTCAACACATTATTACACAGTAACAGGTTTACCATTAGCAGAACCTCTAAATGTTACAAATTTGAATAGGAAATTAAAATATTTAACAAAATAATGATTGTTTGACAGTTATACAATACTTGTGAATATATATGACGATGATATACAGTATTTTCTTTTTAAAATGTACTCAATTGTACTTGTCTATTTGTCAGAAGATATCCGAAAATTAATTTGATGACACAATAATGAATATTTATTTAGAGCGATCCGTGACATAGGGCCTAACGCGCTCGCCTTCTATCTCTGGGGACGGCGGTTCAAACCCGGTCCGATCCAAGTGCAATCCGAGGTGGTGGACGGAGCTGTGTGCACGGCAGGCTTTGTAGACACTAATGTTCAACACGTTAGATAAATGCAATGTAATAATATTCATTTCAGTAACAATAAAATGAATGTAATGTTTTTTCAAAGATTTCTCCGTTTGCATTTCCAATATGGCTCATGAGAATAATCAATACTCGCTGACCAGGGCAACCAAATTTCTCTTGGTCTCGTAGCTTCAGTTTGTGTATCAAACGAAGAACAGGCTACGAAAATTTTAAATTCAGACAAATTTTAAAGTAGAGGTTTGGAGAATATAGTAAAATGGGCTGAAAAGGATTTTGACGATTCCACTTTTTCGTGTAAGTGATTCTTATGAATAAGAAAATAAAATTTTTTTGACATATACTGTAAATGAACATTTGAAAAGCCAATTCTTTTGCGTTTTGCATTTCATTATTTGTGATTTTTGTTTTGCAAGATTGTAATCGTTCTGCTAAAAAAAATTATGTCGTTCCAAATCACGCCAAGTTTAAAAATTTTTCAAGACATAAGATTTTTTCGTCTAATAACTTCGTAGATTTCGCGACATTTCTCCAAACAAAAGTGTAAAAATCTTGAAGATTTTGCTTTTTACTGTATTCTACTTTGCTGAAGTAGACTGCAAAGAACTAAGAGTATCTTCTGAAACAGGTTCTCTTGGACTTTTCAAAGCCTTGTTTTCGCTCATTTGTGAGATACTAACATAAGTTAAAAAATAGACGTTTAATTTTTTTTTAAATTTATTTATTCGACCTTAACGGTCTCATTGTATACACAGCAATAAGCAAAACAAGGATCTCTTACATTTTACTATCTCTTTTGCGTTTTAGCTGTTACAGAACGTTCCGTTCACCGTGTTCGCCACGTACATGCGTGTCCAGTCATATACTATCAAATACATTCTCTTATTCCTGCTATGCATATTGTAAAGTACTCTAATAATCGATATTTTGTTTCTCTTGTTATTAATGACCACTTCTGTTTGATATTCAACACATCCCGTCTTTTATACTCCTCAGTATAATCTGCTCTTTCACGTCCATACTTTGGGCAATCCCATAGCACATGATCGGGCGTTTCTCGATCTAATCCACAGCTCCACCGCTCAACTGTTTCCTTCCCAAATCACTTCAAATATGTTAGGAAATTTCCATGACCTGTAATGAATTCTCGCATGTCTTTGGTGGATTACACCATTTTTTTTGTTTTTTACTGCATATTTTACATGCGCGATATATTCATATGTTACTCTTCCCTTCCTCGTTGTTTCCCATCGTCTTTGCCAAGCTTCAAGAAGTATTTTAGTTAATTTTCCCCTTGATGTTTTCTCCTCTTTCCTTAACTCCATCTCATTCACAGTTGATTTTCCTTCTTATTTTAGGTAATATCTTCCTTTGATCTTTTGCACATAGACATCGATTGGCATCAAACCTGGTATCACATTTTGTGCTTTAGTCGACACAGTCTTATAGCATCCAGTTACATGCATTAAACACTGTCTCTCTATTGATCTGTATTTCCTTTCATAGCAGATGCTTGCCATTTTCTCTGCTCACACCACACATCCGTGCATCATTATTTGCCGTAGTGCACCTGTGTATAATATTTTTAGGTCTTTCCTAGCAATGCCATAATTGTGTATTCCAACACAAAGCAGACTATATAAGGTTTGTTGCACTAGCTTCTTTATGTATTTTAAGTTTTCATTGAAGCTTAACTTGTCATCCAGTACTACACCACGATACCTATTACTTCTGGCCACTTGTACGTTTGTTCCCTTAATTTTGACAATTAATTCCCTTCGTTTTTCTCGCGGATGCCCAGACCACATTAGTCTTGTTATTGATGCTGATATTTTTAAATCATATTTGTCACATATTTTCATACATATTTCTATTACTTTCTTTATATTTTGCTTTAATGCTCGCCGTGAATTTACATATGTCAACACAGATCATCAGCATACGCAACCATTTGCACCCCTTTTTCTTCCAAATCCTATAAAATATTGTCCATCACTACGTTCCAATACAGTGGACCGCTCGATGAACCCTGTGGGCAACCAATTTTCATCTCTTTATTTCTGCATTCCCTATTGTTAACTGTATCGTTCTTTCTTCAAAATAAGACTTAACTATATTTAATAGATACCCTGGTAATTGCTACTTTTGTAATGTATTAACTATATGTCTCCACCTGACATTGTCAAATGCTCCTTTTATATCAAGGAATATACATCCGCAATATTTCTCATCTCGTATTGTTATATATTTTAATAGTTGGCGCAATGAATCACTTGTTCCTTTCCTAGGCATAAATCCATATTGTTGCATGTGCATTGTGCAAGTCGTCCAAATATATTGTTGTATTCTCTTTGTTATGATCTTGTCTAGCAATTTCCCATATGTGGAAAATAACGAAATTGGTCGATAAGATGATGGATTTACTGGTGGCCTGTCCTTCCCTTTTAGTAACAATTTTAATTTACTTATTTTCCAGCATCATGAAAAATGGAATGTTCTTATACATGTGTTGTATATGTCTTGAATTGCCCCTATTAATGAATCTAAAGTTTTCTTAACCATTTCTTGCGTAATGCCGTCATAACCTGGTGCTTTTCGATTTGTCATAGTTTCTGCTGCTGTTCGGATCTCTTCCTGTGCTCTTTCTTCTACTATCTCATTCCTTATTTTGTCATATTGCCATATTTCCTTTCTGTCTCGCCTATATAATGTATTAATTAGCGCTTCCCCTGTTTTCTACCAAGTTTCAGTATATTCTCCCTGTTTTTCTAATGTTCTCCATATTTATCTGCGACGTATCCTGTTTATAATGTTTAAGTATGGGAGCCCCCATATTGATTTGGCGAATGATTTCTTTATGAACTCACACCAGCTCTATCTTTTCGCTTCTTCTATTTCTAGTTTATATTCTATCTTCATCTTTCGATACTCTTTCACCACTTCTGTTGTCCATTTCTCCGTTTAGTTCGCTGCAATTTATGCCCGGCTTTATTCAATTTCTTCTTTAGCTTTCATAATTTGGCTGCCAGCCAGCTCACTTTTTTAATCCTGTTCCTATTATTCTTCATACATTTCGCGTTCACTCTTAAATCATTTCATCCACTGTCTCCCTCATTGAATATTCATAGCGTGTTATTTCCTATTTAACTGTTCCTATTTTTTGTTGGAATTTTTGCCAATCAATTCTTCTAAAATCAATATTTGTGTTTCGAAACATACTGACTTCCTATCCTTGCAGTGTTATTTGTATCCCCCGATGGTCACTTGGTAATCCTTCTGTAACTCGCCATTCTTGTACTTCTAACCTGGTCCACTTATTTATAAGCGTTGCATCTATTACTGATGATCCTCGTTCCCGTAGAATGTTTTAATTCCATATTTGTTCAATACTAACAACCCTGTTTCAATAAAAAAGTTTTCAAATATTTGTCCTCTCTTATCAGTACATACATCTCCTAATAATTTTGTGCGTGCATTTGTGTCAAGACAGAACATAATTTCTCTATGCTTGAACTCTGATCATATTTGCTTTATTCGTTCCAAATCAGCTTGTAATTTGTTTATGCATTGACAGTAATAATTAATGACAATTATTCCTGTACCCTGTCAGGTGTACGTCTCCTCTTCCTCTCACAACTATTGCTTTCCATGGTGATTCCGTTGCTATTACTCTGTATGATAGCGGATTATGCTGTAAGTGTCCTCGCAAACACTTCCAGATTAGTAAATTAAATTGTTTTTTAATGCCTTGCTAATAATATATTAACGGTTTTATTTACGTTTCGCGCAGTTCAGTCCCATTGGGTGCCGTTCAGTAACAAGGTGTTTAGTACATCAGGAACACCGCCAGGCAGCGCACGGGTCAGCTACACGTTATGAGAGAAACCTCACTGAGCAGGCATTAAACAAATATTTAACAAAAAAGTAACCTACAGCTTAGAAATAAAAGTTATGTTTATCGACCAACCCGGTTTTAGAGAATCAAATTACGTAATTTCAATTTTTTTCTATTAAACAAAATATTTCTTTCACTGTTATTGCAGTGAAAAACTGTATTGTGTATTTTCCATTAATCAAATGCAATATACAACGCCCATACGCACATTTATGCTCAGTTATATTTTTTATACGATTTGAACTTCATAAAATTAACAACAATTAACATTTCATGCTTAAGAAATTTTGGGACGAACATACTAGTAGTTGTATTTTTCTTTTAAGTCAGAAAATTTGGGATAAAGTGCAGTCTTCCAAGTCACTTGTAGGGGTATATTTGATGTGAGAAATATGTGGGGTCACGAAAAGATATAGTTTTCACAAAATGGAAAGTGATCTTGAACAGAGGTCATAAAAAATCATCCCAAAAGATTTTTTCCTATTTCCCTTTACGACCTCATTTTTTACAAGTCTTTCTCGGCTATATAGAGGATATTTGAACCAAACCAATGTCTTCTAAAGTATTACTATTTAAATTTATTTTTTCTAATTAATTTTTTAATATCCCATATCATTATTTCGTAAAAGCCTTATTATTCTGCTAGTTAAAAAACATTTCAAAGAACATTAGAATTGTGAATACAAGCAGCGGATGTCTCGACGAACTGATCTATATTGGTCACAGCACATTGGTATTCTAATTTATATCCCGGTTACTCACGATCCTCTTCAGGGAAATGATCTAGCAATGGGGGTGAAAAGGTTAATACGTGTTCTGCGTAGATATTCGTGGAATAACAAATGTTGAAAATATAAATAAAATATGTCTCGATACTTCCCGATAGTCGCATCAAACCTTTCTCTGCAAGACATAGCAAGACTTTCTTATTTATATCTCATTAGCCATCACCACATACCTCATTAAATTCCCCCAGATTTATTCTTAAGTTGAACGAAATTGTCAATTAATAATACATTTGTCAAATATTACCTCTAATATTAAAAAAGAGTGTTAAAACTGCACGCAGTTGAGTCAATCGGTCCTTAAAAGGTTTAATGACATATGGAAACAATTTTATCAGCTCAAATGCAGGAGATTACATTCATTTTCTTTTTCAATTCCAGTATACTTTATTTTGCGTATAATCAAAATAACAATGGATAAAGATATTAACACAAATGTTTCGGAAAAAATACACCGAAAGAACAAGTGTGAATGTGGGATCCAAATTCAGAGGAAGAAAAGGATTTACCAAACCTTTGGATGTGAAATCACAATCGTGTAGTATCTGAACTATAGGGTTGGGATGTCATATCCAAAGGTTCGGAGAAATCATTTTCTTCCTCTGAATGTGTATATCTCTTCCAATTCTAGAGTACCCACATCCATAGTATATTTTTTCCCATTGTAATATTTGTAAACGGGAAATATAGCGTGCTGTTGAAGCTGACCTACATGGGGCGATAGGAGGTGGGAAGTAGGGCTATTGTTAGTAGGTGGGCAGGTTAGCTGGGTGTACCAACAACTTGGCCCAAGTGGAAGTGTTAGTAGAAGTAGTTAGTAATAGTAAGAGTTGGAGATACTCGGAGTCGTAGGAGGTGGATGGAAGAAGCAGGGTTCACGTTTGAATTGTCACAGTTATATGCACCGGGGCGTTGAAGTGAAAATATACAATTTTTTTGGCCCCACCGGGATTTGAATCCGGAGTGACTCAGTGGCAAACGAGCATGCTAGTCCCTGAGCCACCGGAGGGGCCCGTAGTATTTTCTCAGAGTAGACTACAGAATTTAGACGGTTTTTTTTAGTTTGTTAAGTCGACGAGCATTCGTGGTGTCGCGCGCAGTGTCTCCATTGCCGGTGAGTGTTGAGGGCACGCATCCCCATGCAATCCGCCCAATGCAACACGCCGCATTGCATATTATCACGAGGTTTTCCAACTATTGTTGCAGGATTTCAGTGAGAGCTTCCAGATCCTCCACGCTGGACGGGCGCTGCGCATTCTTCGCCTGGCCAAGCTGCTGAGTCTGGTGCGGCTCCTCCGCCTTTCGCGTCTTGTCCGCTACGTCAGCCAGTGGGAGGAAGTCTACGTAAGGCTTCAAATCCTTCGCATTCTTATTTTTTCTATATCTTTTGTCTGTCCTGTGTACAGTTACGTCTGTCGTCTCGTGCTGCTTGCTGCTGCTCGCTCGGGGGATAGAACCCGCGCCTACAGCTTGATATTGTGCCTTATTTCTTTGATTTTCTAGTACGTTGGAACAAATCAATCGGTGGACAAAATCGGAATTTCGATGGCACGGACGTTTGAGAACTAAGTAAGAATGCGTCGTGTTTCTTTCGTCGGAGCGCAGAGCAAAGTCTCGGAAACAAAATACATCAGCGGGGTCAATTGCGAACAGCTACCATACACAATTGGATGCGTCCGGGAATGTTGGAGACTCCGCTCTTGAACTAAGGTGGGTGAAAGCGGGTAAAACATTGGATGGAAAAGTCTGCAGGTACTCCTCTCGCATCAAAAACAGACGTGCCATTAAACGCTTCGGAAGAACTTCGCGTTCATCGTGGAACAGATCGAAACGCAATTAAGAAGTGCATACATGATGTAATACAAAAATTCCACTTGACATGATCTCTTCAAACTTCCACAACACGTGCAATCTGTACTTGTATTTACATGACACTAAAATATTTCCGGTGAGGTTGCTCGGAAACTTACACAAATTTTATTTTTATTGTACAATAATCTACCCTATTGATGTACCTACTTGCTTGCATGCATGATGGAACTTAACACATCTGCTTTCTAACGAAACTGATTTCGTATACTGTGCTTCTAATATCAGTAGTATACATTCTTCTGTATTTCACTGCGTTGAATATTTGGTTTTCTCACGAAAAGTTATGTAATATCGACATAAGCGAACCTTGCCGAAGTTCTACTATTGGAATGCGTAATATTGCCTTGTTTGTATAATTTCTTAGGCGACATTTCTTCTTCATTAACATCTATCGTAGAATATTGTAGTGCGGTAGAGAGTTACTCCAATTTGACTCCATGCTAAAAGTACTTTCCTGTATTAGAGAATATGATATTCGTATTTTTATCTGCACTAATATCTAACAGAGTGAATGGAATTGAGTAAATGGAGTTGAAGTGTGTTTTGTTGTCTGAAACAAAGAAAATAGAACATTTATTGTGTTGTTTTCTAAAGCATTGCTGTGAAATAGGAATATTTCAGGTCAATTAAACATCTCTGCATAGTAAATAATGTTTCAACAAATATGTAACCATACATTGACATGTAGGAAGAAATTAATGTATCTCATCATTTAATGGTATTTTAGTATTTTCTTGCAGTGTCTATAAGATAGGTTCAATATGAAGGCATGGAGAAGAATAGTACGGCTCAGGCTAATAAATGTATGCGGAGAAGTAATTTAATATCACGAGGTATAAAGTTCATGAAACCCTTGCCATAATGACGCAGTAAGAATATTTACTTTTTATAGCAATTAACTCAATACAACGTAATTTGAAATATAAATATCCAAATTTAACTTGACAGACCTCTCGCTTATCGATGTCCCCGCCAATAATCTTTAAAGCTAATATTGCGCACCAACTCAAGCAGTTGTTCTTTTAAACGTCTCTTTTGATTAAAAGAACTGATTTGTTACTTCAGTTTGAGTTCTCCCGCGCTGATTGTCAGTTACTTGTGTGATTACCTTGCGTCATATTTTTTGGCGTATGCCACAAAACAGATGCATTACTTAAAGTATTGGACATACCTCGACACAAAAATACTTCTCCACGCCAGGAAAATGATTCCTAAATTGAGTTTCACGCCTTTAACCACATGAACCCACCTCGCTTCACAGCGATTGCATTTTCAGTGTTCAAGCNATATATATATATATATATATATATATATATATATATATATATATATATATATATATATTTTGTGTTTTAGTGACCTGTTTTCTTATTCTGAAAACTACAAGGGAAATGTAAAATGTGGGGTTGAGTTTACGAAACGAACAATTCGTTTCATTCTGAAACCAAATTTGTTTCAAACGTCCTAAATATTTCATTTAACAATTTATGTTGGTTTAAAATATATTGTAAAGACAAGTGTAAATAATTTCTGTTGCTTTCCTTCGTTTAAGTGAGCGTTGTACTTTTTTAAATTAATTGTTATAACTTTATCGGCACACATTCATCAGCGAACTGGTTTTTATTTCAAGTAAGCATACCTCGAATTTTTCCTTTGGGTATATTATTGTTCATGTACGATCTTTTTACGTGGTTCAAACTTAGTTTTCCTGGTGACAGTTGTATTTTCTGGTATACAGCTTCCAAACCACTGACGACGTTTGGAATTTCTCCTACACATTACGTACATCACACCCCGGTAAGTATTTCCCTCACTGACAGCTTTCATTTGTCATCAGTTTAATGAAGAGAACTATGACAGGTACGTTTTATTGTATTCTTAGTGTAGGCTATTGTAAGTAGGTTACTTGTATCGTGTAGATGTCGCCGGTCTCGATGCCCCTTCTTAAAGAAGGTAAGTTGTTTAAATGCGAAGAAGAGGTGCGATAATCGCACTAGAGTTGAATCTAATAAACCATAACTACACCACACTCAACGATACTTAAACATCATGTCATCACTATGTGACTACAAGGAACAAAATATATCGAGCAATGAACTTTTTAAAAAAAGTATTTGATAAGTTTGTTAGTGACGATTCGAAATATTTTCTTTGTCCGAGGGTTTTCATTTTGCTGTTTATAGAACACCGCACTGGAGAACTAAATCTTCGATAACACAACATTTCCGCCGGAATCTCTGGTCTCGTCCCAGTGAACTGGAAAAGGCCCCGAGCTGTGGAAATGTAGATTCTTGAATCACATGAATACGATGTGAGCCGTGACTCGTTACTACATAAGTCGTCACAAACACAAACAAATTATGAAACTCATTGTTTTCAACTGTGCATTTCCAAGTTCACTCCAATTTTTGCACCGAGAACGTTCGAGAATTGTTTTAACCAACCATTCCCAATTCTGAAAATCCCGTGTGATCCTCTGTTGAATGCAGTGAATGTATCATGAGCATTACGATCGGCGAGTTTATTCGGGATAGTTTGTGTCCATTCGGAGAAGAGGCGACGATATTTTCTAAATATCTGATAAACATAGAAGACCTGCAGCATCACCGAAGGAGATGGCAGAGGAGGTCCGATGATATGAAGTGGAATCTTCGTGCTCAGTTAATGAAATCTTACTTTTTTTCTTTCTCTTTTACACGAGTTTCGTCCTTTGAGCTACGACTCTGACCCACTGTAAACGAAAGCCAGTAGCATCTAGGAGCGAACGGTTCTCTGCCATTCTACTCAGCATGTTTTATGACCTCCTTACTTGTACCATTCTCGAATGCTGTTTGGAATTGCGCGGGAGTGTAAAGAAATTAAATTCACCGCATTATATTTGTTTTGTTTTTTTATTCTGAAAGCTTCGTAGTATATTTGTCGACACTAAAAAATAAGGGGACCCTCAGCGTGATTTCTCCGCGCAGTCCTAGCTATGAAAGACTGGGAGTGATGTTTCTGAATACCTTAAACCAAACTCTCCTTTCCACGACGCGCTGTGGCATTGGAGACAAGGAAAGGAAATAATAATCATTTGTGTGTACATTTTACTCTCTCGTATGCAGCAATATATACGCCTCGGCACTCGTTAGATCAAGTTGCCTCCTCTAAACAAATTTCTGTCGGTCGTGACAATATATTCGCGATATTTTAATTTTATATTCGATCTTTCAAGTAGACGAAAAAGTTTAGTGATCGAAACGTTGTGAGTGAAAATAAAATTGCACGTCCACTTAAACGGTCGAATATAAAATTAAAATATTTTCTTCGGTTATGGTGGCGCCAGTCCAATGCTTCTTACGACATAAATATGTCAAGAATTTAAAAGTATCTTCATTTCTCATCGGAGGTAAATTTGATTTGTACGCATAAATATGAGAATAGATCATATTCATTAATAAAATGCAGTTTAAATTGACTTTCCGCCCTCCGTGAATTTCACCAGTCAACTTTAATTCCGTTGTTTCCCTGGAATTTCTTATTTTTTATTTAAAAATTTAGTGAATGTTCCATCTCTTAATTAATATCTGATTAACGAGTTAATGACTCAAATCGCCTCATTTTCAGCTAGATCACATGAGAGTAAAAATGGTTCATATGTCCTAATCCAGCTTTACAAAGTGATATATCTGTACGCAGTTATGTATTGATTTTTATTGAAAAACTCTCTTTATCTAGTTTTATATATATACATATATCAAATGTTTTATGTGTTACATCACATATGTTCTTTGACACATAACAATTAGCTTTAATTACGAGAATTTTATGAAAATTCTATCAATTATTGTAAAATACAATAGCAGAACCTACGTAAGTACTTAGTCCAACATATCTTAGCCCGCGGGCCATTTTCTATTCACTTTCAATCGATCGGGCCGGCACGGAATGGGGTTTGGCAAAATGTTATCGGACGAATAAAGATAATGAGTCATTTTTATTCATTTATAACGAGATATTTTGATTCTCATAAACAAATTTGTATTAATTCAAGCTGGAGAAATGAAATAGTATATTACTTTATTTTAAAAAGTACTTTTATTATTTAGTAATAATAAAATGTCTTCATTTTGTTATGTGTGACGGGATAATTCCGAACACAATGTTCTGTTTTCTCTCACCAGACATGCCTTATCAAAAATTAATTTTGACAGCATAGATTTACATCACTAAGTTGTGCCCCCCAAAATTAGGTGAAAAATTTGATGTAAAATTACTGTAACTCGCGGGCCAAAATAAAGACGTTTCGGGGGCCGCCACTTGGACTGTACTGAGACCGGTGTCGACATCGTCATAATACAAATTCTCCTCGTGGAAAATGTCTATGAATGTGAATAGCTCATTTTCTATTCCAGAGAATATCTTGTTCACGTTCTGAAATGATTCAGAAAATAACTCTTTACCCAGCTATCAACTTCGCACGAAGTGTTTCTGATAACTCGGTTACTATTTTCAGTATATCCGGATGTGTATTTATAACCGATGTAATGTATACATCTCGCAATACCTCAAAGTGCACTGGGATGCATTCGTATGAACATAAAAGGAAAGTACCCTTGTCGCTTCTCTCGTAAATTTCTTCCGTGCTTTTGTGTTCAAGAATAATTTCTTCCGCACTTTTATGTGCAAAGGGGTGGAAGGTTTTTCTTTCGTGGAGTTTGCGGCGAGAGAACCTAACTGTGAGAGAAAACGAGGAAAATATTTTTCGTGTCCTACGAGCTTTGTTCATTCTATCTTCCCTTTCCGCTTATGTTCCAAGTAGTTTACACTGTTTGTTCGAAATTCAGTAACAATTCAAATTACGTTTTAAAATTAATTCACAGCCGACATTGGGTAATGAAACATATTTCAGTGTGTTGTGTGAAATCTGTGCATACATCCTCGGAATATTGAGAGATCTGAGTAACGATAGCAAAATTCTAGAAGGATGAAATACATGTTAACAATATTCATAATTGTAAAATTTTTAAATTTGAAGTTACAAATCACAAGAGCATTTATTCTGGATAACTCGTGAATTGATCCGAGGTGCTTTGTTAGAAAACCCCTATCACGTCCATTGCACTTTTCCGCATTAACTTATTCTCAGTTAAGATTTTTTTTTTTTCGCTCCTTAGTTGAAGAGATGCTGGTTCATTGATAAATATTATGGAATGGGTTAAATATGAACGGAAAAGGTTTGATTGTTCGTCTAGGTCTACGTTACCCTTCGCATTAATCGAATTGGCAATAACCGTATTTGGAGACCAGTATTGTTAGAGATCGACCTAGTGATGGAAAAACACGGTCCGCTGCCGAGATGCAGCCTGATTAGAGGTCATATTTGGCCCTCAGACGACTTTAAACTACAGTTAATTTAACAATTTATATTTTTAAATAGAACTTTCTAAGAAGAATTCGAATTAGCTGCTTAGGTGTGTACACTAAAGACTACAGCTCATATTTATCTGCGCGACCTCAAGAATATCATTAGTCCGTTCGGGAAAGCCGGAGCCCACCTCTAGTACTTTTTGTGCTAGTTAGTTTGAGAGTGGGTATTCTTCAAATATTTCAACCCCAAAATGTCCAGTAAAAACGTTCAGATATTTTTTGTCTTATTCCAATAAAAGTTTGTCTAGAACATGAATGAAAAAGAGCGTACAAGACGTGAATACAAAACATAGACGACGTAGAGATATGCACATCGCGTATTCAAACTGAAGGGTGACGTTTTCCCACTAGGGTGATTCTTAAAAAGTAACTTTTGATATTTCGGCGGGGCACCCTCCCATTTTGTTTTGTCTTACAAAAATTTCAGATTTTTTAAATGTATTTTAAGGGTCGTAACCAAGCTATAAAGATTCAAAATTTTAGAAGTTTGGTAGCGACTCTTAGAGTTTTTTTTTATTTGAAATTTTTGTGGAAGTCTTATTTTAAGAGAAAACAAAATAGGAGGGAACACTTTCCAAATTTCAAAAGTTGATTTTTAAAGAACCACCCTACACTTCGTCCATTTCCCGCCAATCCTCTCTAAGGAAAGTGAAGGAACAAAGCAGGACAATGGTAGATGTGGAGCAAGTCAAAGAATTTGCGGCGATGTGCAGGTAGGAGAGAGGAAGGCGGCGGCAGAGGAAAGGCGTGGGCGAGACCCCAGGTCGCCGCCCGGTCGATGGTAACTCCGCATCGGTTCTTGCCCTGACCGCGCTCAAGAGAGCGAATCGCTGCTGTTCCTCCCGGTTGGATTTCCTTGCGACATCTTGCATTTGCTTTCCATTTCCGTCCAGAACCCATGTCGTGAGTGGGTATTATTGAATCTATGTATGATGAATATGCTTGATCGCTACAATTAGCATGAACGTGTTATTAATTAAAGAAGTAAGTTTGGATTTGTTAGTACTATATCCCGAAGTTTGCCTGCTTGTATTCTCTGAAACCAAAAATTATTAAATTGTCAGGTACAATTATGACAAAATGATTTACTTTGATGTAATATCAAATGTTTTAAATTATGTTATTTAAGTTCCCAGGAATGTATGAAATAAAACTGCAACCTATAAAGAACTTCTTACGTAAAATAATGCAGTTAAAAATAAGGGTTATTTAATTTTTTAAGATAATTTGTGCACTTAAAAGCGGGTAAGATCCGATGGAACAGCAGCATGACAGCATCGCAGTTCATTTGCTATACATTCTTAATAAAGACAGTAGTTCGATGAAGTTATTCAAAATGTAAGTGGATTAATTTACTTAAGATCTCGTTGAGTTGTAACTGGATACACGTTTTAACATAAGAATTAATACATTCTTCGTGCACAAGAATTGAGTTTGGTTGTGTTACCCCATGTAACGTAGTCATAATCCTCCTTTCTTCCTTCATCTGAATTTCATATGCAGAAAGTACACAGAAGAGCCTTGCTAGTCCGGACAAATTGGGGCAAAAACAAATTAAATTCTTGAAAATTAACCTTAGGAAAATAAATCAATGGTCAATCAATACCTACATTTATAATCTTATGAAAAAACGAAGAAATGTATATAATACTTTACTTGAGCACGGAGGATTTTTATGGAAGACCAAGAAGACTACGATACTGGCAGAAGGTAAAACTAAACGGAGAGTGGTTGGTGGGCAGCGCTCGTGAAGCGGTGACTGCAAAGAAGTAGAGTCCTTAATGCAAGAGAGAACTTTCGAGCGCGTAAATTCTCATAGCACCAACTGTTACTCGAGGCTCGCCTCTTATTAGTGGAATAGGGAGAAAGGGAGGGACACGTCACAATTATGCGACCAACTACAGATGATAATAACAACTATGAGAAAACGCGCGAAGAATTTTCCCGAAACATGAGAAATCCCGCATTATATTTCCGTCCGAGGCGGTTGTCTCTTGATTACGGTAACCACAAAACAATAGAGTCCGTAAAGAAAAATGAGCCGCTAGTAATAAATATAAAACGCGGAATTTCTCATAATTACCGAAAATACTTCGCGCAGCTCCTCAAAGTACTACCAAGTTATTACGGACCAGCGCAATCCCATTGGGCGTCGCTGGGGCTCAGTTGGTTTCCCTTCACCTTCTCAAGTCTACAGAAACGAAGCCCGAACCTTGCGAGGACGTGCGACAAAAGATGGCTATGAGAAATTACGCACTCAGAGGTCTCGGACGTTGCTGGCGTTTCTCCTTCTTTAAGGACTCTACAGAGAGGTTCCCCGCTTGGACTTAAATGAAAGGTCTGACTTTGCTCAGGCAATTTTATACTTTGCTCATCCTTAGTTTCTTTAACAGTTAATCGATGAAAATCTTGTTTTTGCAATAACATTTTTTAAAAACAGTAACATTGTTTATTATGCATGCACGTCGGCATTTGTTCCATATTCGGCAGAGAATTAGCGCGTAATTTGAATTCTGACACGGTACCAACACAACATAAACAAGCTCAAATACTCCGTCAGTACAACAGGTGCTATTCTTGAGAGGTAAATGGTTGACGACGTCATAGACATAACAAGCCACGTCAACTGCTAATGTTGTCAAAGCTGTAAACTTTTCAAAACCGATTACCCTTGATGTTTTAAATTAAAAAATACTTTTTTTCCTCTGATACCTTTATTTTCTAGTACTTCAGCGTGCTCATACGTTATTAAATATTACAGAATACATTATATATGAATAGTTAATAAGAAAATTACTTTAAAAATAATAAAAACTGTAAGAAATAGATCTCAGTATTGCGATTTATATATTTTTTCTAACTCACGATTGTTAACTGCCAAATCTATAATAATTTTGATGTAGTTTCAGTGGTAAGATTTATTATATACCTTTTTATTTATTTTTATATGGGGTTTTAGGGCTCGCCAACATCGAGGTCATTAGCACCTTTGTTTATTATGTATATCAGCTTTCTTACAGGAGCTTTTCTTGCCTAGGTTGAGAATATAAATACAAGGCGAGTCCCTTTAATTTAGAGATTCCATTAATGGAACTCGCAAACTAGTCACGTCTCCGTGCCTTGGCTCACGGAAGTTAAATCAAATATACATACAATAATGCCCTTGGCGCAAACCAGAGTTTGTGTGTTCACGTCTTTAGCTCCACCACGACATGTTTTTAGTTATTTTTATTATATGAAAACTTTTCTAGTTAGTACTATATAACGAAGGATCCCCGCTGAAAATGATCTGTAGATTAAGGGAACAACTGGTCTAAAATGTTAGGAACAACTGCATTAATTCCTTTACCCTATGTCTTAACAAAGGTCAAAACACCTTAATCTGTCTCTACCTTACTATCAAGATTAAAATATAGATATATGTTTGTTATGACCTGTTTCTACTGTTCTGATCTGTTTGCTGAGAATTTACAAGGATTATTAGAAGATCCAGCCCAACACCTTAACCTAAGTGAGCGACCGCAGTGAATAGATTTAACACAACTTGAAATGACAAAAAAAATGATTCAATAACATTACCTTGTCCTGTAGCATAAATGATTCAATAACCTCACCAAAATGGTACATTAATGGCTACTGGAAAGACATGTAGGTCAATGCCTCTTGAGAATTATTCCCAATCATTTACAATTTACTTAAAGGGCAAATTATTTCCAAATTTTGATAAATAGCACTTGGGATATATCTATAAAATTTGTTTGATTGTTATGCTCTTTTCCTCATTGTCTAGTGATAGAAGTTACATTAAAAATGGTAACAGTTTTTCCACATTCTTTCATCAGTTTGTTCTATTGAGGACATTTATATCACATGTACTAAAGTGATAATGTCAAAGACTGGTACGGACTTTTTCCCTCCCCTTTCTCTCTTTTCTTTAAATTTCAGGTCTTGAAGAAGGAAATGCATTAGTCTCTCTCTTCAAACCTTTTCTTTCAATTACACCTATCTCTTGCAAACAATATCAACTGAAGATCGAACTTATATTGAATTTGAGACTGGAAACAAAAAAGAATACAAAACTCCAGAATCAAGAAAGGAAATTATACATTGATACAATGGTTACAGTTGATGTATGAAATGAATATTTACTAACATTGCTTCCAAATTATTTGATTTTTTTTCAATTATTAATAAACTTTATTGTCAAAAAAGCAGTTACAAACTGCGTATGACCACGTGGGGGACAATAAACTAATTCTGGATTTTGATTCTGGATTTTTGTTTTCTTCTAAGTTTGTTTCATGAAAAGATTGGTCTGCACAATTAGTTTTAATGTGTCAATTTCTGACCTGAATTAAACATTATTTCTTTTTGATATTTTGGAATTGAGCTAGCAGCTGTTAACCTATTTCAGCAATTTTACTTCTACTGTAATTTTCATTGTTCCTTCTCATTTATGTTTTCTAAGGGCCAATTCTGATAACTGCCTCATCTTTGATTACACTTCAATTCAAATTGTTTTGCAGGTATCTGCGGTAATTTTGAACACAAACTTACACTAAAACATCCCATCAACTTTAACCTACTTCTGTGTCAAAATCCATTCACACTCTTCTCAATAATTGAAATATATTATGAATGAATGTTTAATTATTTGTTTTTTGAATGTTTAACCCTCAACTCTTTGAACAGTGATATTCTTAAGGAATGTCATACAGTGAAGTCTTCATAAATATGTTTTACTCCCATTTTCACTAATATTATTGAAGATGTATGTGAAAAACTAATATACTGCAATACATTACTTCTGTAACTGATTTAACTAATTACATTTGACTCAATAAAACACATCCTGCTGGACTTCAATACGGTTCAATTATTTAAGTTATTTCATTGCTTCTGTAGCTAAATCAATAAACTTAAGTACTGTAAGGCTCACCACACAACACATTTGAACTTCGACAGATTTTAAAGAAAATAAAACTTCTAATTCGGGATTTATAGACATGCAATTCTTTTAACATAGGAACAAAAATAGGATTCATTTTGTACCAAAGTTTCCCTTTGAAATGTAAACATGCACAGAAGGATCATTCTGATAATATGTTGACAAGTTGATGGAGATGAAACTTAAGTAACTTAAACAGTTCACCCTGGAGGAGAATTTTACAAATACGCCCTCCCCCTCTTATTCACCAAAGAACAGAAATAATCCTTGCAATGAGTCAGAGATGTTTATTAATTGTTTTTAGTTCATCAAAAACCTCTAGTTTCATTTTTATTTCCTCTGATATAACTATAAAAGAAAAAAAAAAATTTAACTGCAAGTAGGTATATTTTATTAACATACATTTCCAAAAGTTGAAGTATACTTATTTAATAACATTTCTTAAACTTGTCTTAAATAAAAGCAATTTGGAAGTTTTTTAATGAAGAACTTGAAAGCCTTATATTACATTATGTAATATATTCATTGTTAACCATGTAATATATTACATAATTATATTATATATTTATATTATATTTTTATCATCATATTAAACTAAATGTTATAATATATTACATTACATTTATATTATAAAGACTTCTTAGAGTAATTCCTTAAGAATATCGTTGAAAGCCAATGATGATACATAATATAAGACATTTATTTCAGAAATTTAAAAAATTAAAATCAAAAAGGTTTATGAAATAGATTTTTAAACTTTACATGTTGTTCAAGTGTAATGTTTGTAGTCATGCACTTCCATAGAAGATAGTAATTGAAAAGTTCAACTAGTTCTGCAACATAACCCTCCTTAAGAGTTCTATCTTCTAATAACATCAAATTATGTGACTCACTATTATTTTCCAGATAGCATTCTTTCAAGAAATGTTTTGCAAACAAATAATCATAAGCTAACAAAAAAAGGAAATTATTTTTTACCAATACAAATATAAAAAGAAAACTTCATTCATTAGAAAATTCTAAAATAGAGGGAAAATGAAGATAACAAAGTAAAAGAGAAAATGAAAGGGGACATAATGTTGAAACCTAACTCAGCAACGTGCTTTATCTGTGTCAAATTGTTATGTAACAAATGCCAAATTATGAATAGTCTACAAAAGCAAAAATCTAACAACTTAATAGAATTTTTATTAAGTTATTAAATTTAATGTCCTAATAATGATGATAATGGTTGACATAAATGATTCAATTATTCATAACATTTTTTTCTGTGAAAATGATTCTTCACTACAGACATACTTGTGTATCTTTTTTAAAATGTACCTCTGATTATTTCAAAATTGTAATAAGGTGAGGAAAAATTAAAACCAAAAAAGACAACGTTCCTCAGTTTACACAGCTTTTCAAGCCAGTTATCCATCAAGATTTTGCAAAACATTACTTATGAACAATAATATTGGTTTCTTACTTTAAAATAGGTTTTTGTTGTCTTTGTTTTGTTTTTTGTTTGCATGGGCTAATCTATTTTATTATTTTCTGACTAATTTAATGTTGTGTAATAGAATAATGCAAACAGAAATATATACTTAACTCAAATAAATTTCAGATAGTGCTATTATCATTGAAATAAAGTTTATGCCAATAATATGATGTTAATAGAGGAGCAACAGAATGTTAAAATCTAGTTTATCATCTTCAAGATCAACTATATTGTACATAAAAAAAGAAAGGTTTTCTTCCTCAAAAGCATCCATATGTTCAAGAAGCTATGGACCAAATCCAGATAAATTGAGTTGCTCATATTGTCAAGCAACATTTATTCTCTGACACATTGGGTTCTTCTACACCAGAATAAATTACCAAGGATTGTTAACTCAAATGGTTCAAGGTTCACAAAATAGATTCTAATTCTGTATTTCAAAAGACTTTGGACTCCCCTCAATTTTAGTTAAGGTAAATTCCTCCCTTAATTTTTATGTTCATGCACTTAAATTATAATCAAAATTCAGAAGAAAACAAGCAGTTTTAATATAAAATTGAATATTAGTTACTAACATACTAAACCCTGATGAAGACAATGCTTGTAGTCGAAAAGTTGGCAAAGAAGAGAAATAGAACTTCTGGCCAAAATGCAAAACTTTTGTTTTTTATATTTGAAAATGGCTGATAACATCCCTTCCTTGAAAGTCATAATGTGTCCTCATTTAGTCTATACTTTCTCACAAATTTTTCATGGATGAAAACCTCACTTTTGTTTGGTATTATTGAACTGCAATATTTCACCACACAACCATCACATAAACTAAGAACATACCATGTAATTTGAGATATAATGATAGAGAAACAGTATTTTCTTTATATTTTTGGAAGAGTTTAATGTTGTTGGAATTAGAAAACTAATATCTTCTTATGCAAGAACAAACTTCTAACCTTGATACCCATGATACTTTATGTGATAATTCAGCTAATTACTTCAATAGTTTTCTTTGAAAGGTTCATAAAGATTTCAAATGTACATTCATATAGACTTTTATTCGACTATTCAACCTATTACAAGTATCACTGAATAATTCATGAATGGTCACAAAAAGATAGAAGAAAATATTAAGATCAAAAGGTGTATTCTATTTACTATAGTTAATACATTAAGGGTTTATGTATGATTTTGATGCTCAAGAGACATTTTTAGTTATAATATAGCAGTTAATATTTAAAAAATGTTAAATTGAACACAATGTGTAAACAATTTATCTTCATTGTTACAAATATTCATGTACTCATCACTAAAATGAATATAGGTTTTACTAATTGATTAATTATTGGTACTGTTAAAAGTCACAAAAAGACCTCATGCTGGAATGCGTCTCACCTGAATTTGAGTTTGTATATTCTACAACACTTCAGTTCACCTGATTTCATGTTAAAGGAAAAATATTTCATTACAAGTTGTTAATATGATTTATCGGAATAGCTATTATTAACTTTTTGGCATTGCCAATTGTTGTGTTCATTTTTTACTAATTTATGTTACATTTTCAATTAATCTTAAAATATTTCACTTGACAGTTAATGTCGTTTAATAATAGACAGTTCTCAAATGTCTCTAAATTGTATTCCTAATTATTTGTAGATTGGAATATATAATTAAATGGAATAATTACTTTTTAGTGAGCAAAATAGCTTAAAGAGTGAACAGTAGACACTCTGATAATAATGAATATTTTTCAGTGCATTGAATTGACTGGGTTTTGTTATTTTGGTATTGTAAGACCCTTTCATTTGAATTATTATTCTGTGATGCATTAAAATAATTTTTCTTTCACAAATAAAATATAAATCTTGACAGTTAAATCACAATATATTACTGACATTTGTTTTTCTGTATGCAGAAGAAAATGGTAAACTGTGTGTATCATTTACTGGTAAAATAATCTGTCATTCTTTACAACTCTTTGTTTTGCTTACAATTAATTTATGGAACATGTTATCATGATATTAAAAATAATAATAATTAAAACAACCACTAATAAAGTAGGCTAAAAGAAAACAAAAATTAAGATGTTATAAAGCAGCACACTGTAGAATAGCAAATATGTAATGACTCATAATATTTAGGAAATTATCAATTGTATTTATTGGAGAAATGTTGCTATTGGGATTATGTTCTTATGTATAATAATGTTCCTAACCTATGTAATCCTTGACATATCCTCCATTAACATTTACTCCCACTTACAATGAAAATGAACTGTACAAAGAGAGAACTGCAAGAAACAAAGCACACTGCTGCAGCTGGAATTCTTCTAGAATACTGTACCATTATTTTCTCACGCCATGCTTTCTACAGCGTGCCTCATATAACTGCTTCATTGCACTGCATTTGCACTGCATTTAACCCAATTTTGTTTCTCACTATTTAGATGCCTCCACACCCGCAGCCAGGGAAGGCAACGGACTTCTATTGTATGGAGTCAACCCGTAAGGTGCTTGCCAAACTGTGTGCTATATTGTCGTGAGCCAAAGGGCTTTACTCATTTTCCCTTTTATATGTATTGTGTGTTTTGTATACTTGTTTCTGTTCACATTTGATTTGATTGTCAAAAGAGTAAAAAATTCCATGAAAATGCTTGTTGAAGTAGAGAGTTTGACTATCGTCTTGGTATTGTGATGTTTGTATTTAGTCATAGTTCTTTAGAGACTGTGTATTTTAGTTATAAAGTAGATATTTTTTGTAAGGTATAAAAAAATTCTTTACAATATGATACTGCTAAAAATTAAAAATATTTCAATACATTTGTAATAATATTATTTTTAATTTCAGTCTCTCAAGAACTATGTCTTGAAATGTGTTTGAAGTTTTGCTAATCCCTTGTTACAATGTTGAAATTAGATAATACATCACAGTTTACCCAGCAAGTTTGTCAAGAAAGTAGATACATTCCCATATCCAATGACCAGATAAACTGCTCAAAATGATCCATTATAATAGCACATGATCAATCTTATTTTCTGCTTGAATAGTGTGAAATCAGTTTGGCTAAATGCAATTGCTACAACCAATGCAAACATGATATTTTTTATTTGAGAGTAGTGTTATTTTTCGTACAGTTGGTGTAATTGATATGTGAAACATCTTCAATGTTTTGTGGATTGTAGTCTTCATGTTGTCATGTGTGCAAATTACTACCTTTTTTTGTGAAGCTTCTCGGATATATAGTTGGAAGTGAAGGTTGGTTTCTACTATTTATGGATTTCTTCTTTCTTTTGAAAGTATTTTAATGCTTTTCATAATCTTACATACTATAGTGTAATCTTACATCTATAGTGTTTCAAGCTAGCAGACAATTTTCACTTGAAGATATGCATCCAAAAATACCCTTGAAGGATGATGGAAAATATGGAATAGATGAATAGCAGAGAGCAATGTCATCTCTTCTCTTGAATCACATCAAAACCTTCACTTAATAGAATATGCAAAATCCATTTTTCGTTTTCCCTCATTCCTTTGCTACATCTTGTTGCACTGGTCCATGGTCATTTCATGGTCATGGTCTTTATTGAATGATACCATAGATGAGTGTTTCATTTTCTACAAAAAGCATGAGTATAAAGCCTCATTTTCAATGCCACATTGAAATAGGATAGAGTCAGGTCTGTACTGCATCAGTGTTGGGTGTTATTAGTTTCTAGAACGTTTAAATGTTTCCTTGAATAGAATTTCCATACCCTCCCACCTTTAAAAAATTATGGTTCAATACAGATGTTGAAATTTTATGAAGATATACACACACATTAGGGCCATAGATTTTTCATTTATTGTTGTAGTCACATGAGCTTTTAATTTATCGTATATTGTCCAAGCTCATTGTTAATTTTCGCTTTCTTATTGATTCAGTATAATTAACTAATTTATCTTTAAATTTTTAAGAAAATTATCTCTTGTTTTAAAGGACAGAAGAATGAACAATACATTTACAAGGTGGACGGAAAAATAAAGAAACTTTCTCAGCACATAAACATACACATTCAAAAAATGATGGCAAAAAAATTTCTTTTTTTTGTTTCAAAATGAGCAGTTACAAAGATGATAACCCATTAATTATTCTTCACTTTGAGAAGTGGCATGTATTTGGAATTTCTTTCAGAATAGGAGTATAATTCTAATATTAATAAAAAGTATTTTTTGCAGTTTGATAAGAAAAAAATTAATAACAAGAATACCTATTATATTTTATATCAATTACTCAATATCAATATAGATTTTCATTTTCCTTCATAAATTATATCAATTCTTTGCCAGAAAATTAGCTCACTAGAAATTGATAAAAAAAAAAGTCACATTTTCCTTATCAATTACGTTCACAAAGACTAACAATTATTCAAGTGTGCAGTTGAGGTTTTGAGTTGAACTGAATACATTGATGAATTCTGTGATTCAAAGCAAAATACACTAAATTATAAAATAAAAATATCAGAAAAAATTAACAGTTATAAGATTTTTCTGAAAGAATATGAAGTTGGATTATTATTATTTTGAATAAAAAGTATGATGAGTCTCACTCATAGTACGAATTAATATTAATTATGCAGGATTAATTTGGCATACCTAATTCTGTGCACTTGTCAAATCTTCCAGGGAAGGCAAATTTAAAAAAGAATTTGGAAAAAAAATTAAAGACCTTGAAAAATATGAATGACAAAGAGACAGAAAAAAAAGTTGGAGGAACAGAGAAATCTGTTCTCTTTATGAGTCTAATTTTAACAAATTAATTTTATCATTTTTGAGAATTCAAGTAACCATCTGTAAATAAGTTGAAAAGAATGCAAGCTGCTTCTTTCACTAATCCTATGTGGTCCATTAAAAAGCATACAACAGCAATGTTTCCGCCAATGTGGCATCTTATAAATTTGAAGTAATAGATTGTCTCTTAAAATTCAAACATTAGATTCGGGTACGTTAGGGCAAAGCACTGAGTTTAGTGAATAAGACATCCTAAAAAGTTGCTCACAATCAACTCAGGCTTCAAGATGCAGTGGCTTTCAAACATTTATTTTCTTAAGGTCTCAGTACTACATAAAATTGTATATCACAAACATTTTCTAGATAAGCTCTTGTAATTGACCTTAGTTACTTACGAGGAACACTAGCTCTTCAGGAAAAATTAATCTGCTCAACAACTTTAAAGTCATCACATCCCTTGAAGGTGGTAAACAAAAACAATGTAACTGTTTCATTTTTCCTGGGTATCTTCTCATTGAATATGTAACAAAGAGATACAGGACAAGATTGTGCTTGTATGTATTTCAAAAAAAAAAAAAAGTGACTCATTAGCAGAAGGCCTTGGGCTTGGAACAGAAAGAAGACTATCTCATTCTGCAATGCAGTAATAAAAAAGAAAAAATTAATTGGCATCTCTCTAATTGTTAGTTAATTTTCATTTATGTTCATTAAGTAAAAGCACTGAAAATTTTCTGAACATTAAACCTGCATATTGAAAACCAGTTTTTAATACACATGTTTAGTTCATAATTTTTGAGACCTGGGAATACTTCTTGATAAATTCATCTTTGACTACATCACATTCTCGCATATCATTCAGATTATAGTTTTTGTCGTCATAGGTTTTGTTGAAGGAATCGTCAGAGTTTGCAGTATTTCATACACCACCCTAACTTTTGCTTGCTTCAACATTCCATGTATTGACGACGTGGCTCTGGGAGTTGTTTGTAACTTCTTAAAACTTTATTAAATTAGTTTGTTTTTCTATTTTTATGGCAAACTTTAAAAAAAAACAATCCAATTTTCCTCTTACTTTTGAAGCAAAGAATATTTTGTTTCAGCCTCCTCTTGAGATTTTGAAGATATTAATAAATGCTAAAAAATTATTATTTACTCAACAACTACTAAAATTATTTACTCACCAACAAATACAAATATTTTCCATTTTACACGAAGTTGTGATATACATTTTATACCGAGGCTAAAATTTTTAGTAATTTCAAAACAAAAATAAATATATTGAAGATGGAAGATAAACTAGAGCATTAAGATAATTATGATAATTATGAAAATTAGAAAATTAGAACATGACCAATCATGACCCAAGCCTCACACTGTAAAAAAAGAAATAAAAATCATTTATTTATTGCATTTATTTTCCAAATATTACAATGTTCTCTCAATAACTCTTGGTTGAAATTGTATACTCAAAGTCAAACTATCCCACAACAGGCCCCGAAGGTGCCCAAGGGGTTCGCGGAGGGTAGAGCCCCGCAATTACTTGACCTCGGCACTAGGAGGAGGAGATGTGGTCAGCATCTCGCTCCGACCGGTTTGACCCCAGGATAGCCCCTGGTACTCATTTTACAGCAGGCTGAGTAGGCCTGGGAGTCAGTCTGGATGTTGAGGTGTGATGAAAAATCCCCACCTCACCGGGGTATGAACCCCAGCCATCCAGCCAGTAGTTCAGCGCTCTACCCACTGAGCCACGCTGACTCCCAAATTGTATACTACTAGTCCATAAACTATTATTGATTAGTCATTGCTACTCTATATATAATCCTTTGAGTGAGAGAAGAGAAAATGTGGGAAAAAGTTTTAAATTTTTAAAAATATTTCCTCCATTTGCTTTCCTTTGTTGTATCATTAATAAAGGTGAATCAGGAAAACTTTAATATCAGTTTCCAAACTTAGAGATATACAGACATATAAATTAATTAAACCAAAGGCAATAAACTTCTATACAAAATCCATGGGCAAGAGAAAAATTAAACATTATTAATAAAATAAAATTCATTAAATATCTTGGGGTTAATTATCAGGGACAATACACACTAAAAGCATTTCTTTCATGGTTTTTACTTTCAGTTGGTTACAGAATATAAGAGAGTATGAATAGTGGTGTACATGCACAGTCAGTTTCATAAATAATTTTTTTTCTTGTTAAGTATATTGCTCCTATCTTGTTCAATAGAACTCTTCATACAAATTTTTAACACATCATGGTTTGTCAAATTTTGATTGAAAGAAATTTTGTTCCTCTTAACTTGTTAAACATTTCTAAATTTAGTAATGTTTTGGTTTCACTGCAATGGTACAGGGTATAAAATTTATTGCACCAGGTGTGCATAGGGTATTAGTGTTCACCATAACTAAATTTTATTCAGTCAAAGACATGTTTATCCTCCCTTTTAGGAAGTAAATATTCCTCCTTTGCCCAAAAATCTTTAGAAAATATTCAAACCATAAAATAAAATATTTCAGATCCTTGCTTGATCTGCTATTGCACTTATTAGAACTGTTTCAGGCTGTAACAAGAAAAAATCACAGAGAAAGCATTTTGTGGGTGGACAGCATAGAGACCAATGGGGGCTCTCAAACTAGACAAAAATGTAAGTCCCCCACTGGTATCTGTGCATTCCATCTGCCAAATGCTTTCTCATTGCGCATTTCTCAACGCAGTATGAAATGGGCCTTGACCTCAAGTACTAATCTTAGATACAATTATTTTTGTCTAGGTCAAAATTTCCATTTGTGGTCATAAAGAGAACATTAATATTTATAATAGACATTAAGATAGACAATAGATAAATGTATAACATCTTATATATTTCTTTGAGTCATTTTTAAAGCTGGGATTATGAGGAATTCATGGTTCATGTTGTCATAAGAGGGATATGAAGAAATACCAAAGATTGTAAATTAGTTTTCAAATTAAGAATCATCTAATATTAAGACGTACATGATGCATAAGAAATATTACATAACCTTAAATTATGTTTGCTTCTTTTACTTCCTAAAAGCTATAGATAAATTTTTACAGAAACCAAAAACACTTCTAGTGAATTGTGGGTAGTAGGTAGTTAAGGCACATTTTTATTCTGTCAATTCCATAAAACTTTTTCAGAGTTCCAGAATCATTCTTGATCTCCGATTTTTTGCTGTGAAACTAATCACGCATATTCCCTGTATCAAGTAATAATGCTGTAACTCACAATACTCTAAGACATAAAATCTAGTAATAAATAGATCATTTATTGTAGTTCCATATTTCACAAAAATTAAGGACAATATTTCAAGGAATGTTGTTGGTTGAATAGGTTCTGTGACTCTTCAAATGATTACAGAAAGAAGTATAAATATTTGTCATAAATTTATTTTGAACTTCTTTATATTGAGTCTTATTGCAAATATCATTCAATCATTTCTCCAAGACTGCTTTTGTTTCAAATAAAATCATAATATCATACAAATAGTTAGACAAAGAAAATGTCACCTGTTTTCTTCAAGTAAGATAGCAACCTTCCACGAATAAATCACCGTGTCTTCTAAATTAACAAAGGGTGCCAGTGACATGTTTTAAGTTTCTCTAATAGTCAACAATTCTTTTCCATAAATTAATAAGAGATGAGAAGAACTTCAAAGAAAAACTTATGATGCCAAAGAATCTTACTTCAATTCACAATCAAGCATTTTAGAGTATACCACCATTTATTTGTTTCACTCATTCTATGACTTCCATAAATATCATCCATACTTGAATGCTTTTTTACCATTTTATACAATAATTTTATAATTTTTGTAGTATATTTCATATAAGATAGTAGTTTTCTTTCAAGATAATTTAACTAATTAGCACATTTCCCATCAGGAGGACCATCTATTCAAGTGAAAATTTATTTTCATGTCATTATTTATTTTACTCTATTTTTCATCCAAATTAGTAATATAAAGTTGTATTATCAATGTTCATTCTTCAAATTCATCCTAAAAAACAAAAACAAAAATTAAAGGAGGAGAATTCCAGATTTACAAAAAACTGTTGATTTTGAAAGTGTTAAACCCAAAACAAAATTATAAAAGAACAAGACATTTTTTTCTGACAAAATTTTAAGGGTAACAGAGCACTGAATAAAACATGGCCTAAGTCAATATCTATTACAATTTCAACACATAATAGTCATAATTAAAATATATGAGCTGTCAATGCTAGAGAACAAATGGCCGAGGCCTTAGAGACATTGAACAGAGAGAGAGAGCAAATAAATGTTCACTTTATACTGCTATGAGTTATATGGTATGATTTCTACCTTCAGAAGTGACACTACATTTCATATTTCATGCATTATCAAAACAATGTCCTTTAATGAAGTAAGATTAAATTCTGATCATAGTGTCAGTAAATAAAAATAATAAGGCATCAATTACCTCGTTCTTAAAAGAGAAAAGTGGATCAGAACAAATACAATGGTTAGATTCAGGTTAAGTTAAATATAACAGGGACATTCAACTACAAATAAAATTAGTTAATTTTTCAATACATTGTAACCAACCAAGCTCTTCTGTTAAACTACATTTTACTCTAACTAGTTCTCAGAGTCTTGAAAATTCTGCTCGACTCTTGAAAAATATTCCAGTAATGTATTACAATTTAGTTGAATGGGTATTACTAAGAAAATGGAAGTATATATAAATATTACTGATGTAGTACATTTTTCTTCAAACTCATACAAAGTTAAATTGAAAGAACAAGCAGAAATAAGTAAAATAAAATTTTCTGTCAGGATAGTTAATGATAAGTTTCACTCTGAAGTTACATTATGCTTTACTGAGCCATAATTTTTAATGACAGGTTAGAAATCAAATGAATCAAAATTAAAAAAGAATATTTCATTCAAAATTATTTTACATTTACCAGACGATTTCTTCAAACAATGTGTTCAAATTCTTAGAAATTATATTATCTACACGTATAAATTTTATGATTCTCCCAAAAAGTAAAGCATAATTTTCATCCCAGGGAAACAGCCCTCAATAGCTATTCCATTGTCCTTAGCTTTGTAGTCTCATTTCCTCTACAGGTTGAAAACTAAATCACTTGGATAAATTAAATCCCTGAACTAATTTGTGTAATTATTTTGTAATATTGTTTCATATCATAATCAAATACATAATCCAATAGCAATTTATTCAGTAGATTTTATTAATTCAGTGGTTCCAATAATGTTGCATTAAGTCCTTCAAAGTTTACAAACAGATAAAGCGTTTCTACATTTCTAAACATATTTACTATTACCTAATCTATACTTATATCAAAAGCTGAGAAAATATATTTGTTAACATGTTTTTGTCTCAACAACATTTTGAAGTTAAGAGTATATGACTTTAAAATAAAAACAAATGATAGATCAATAAGAAGAATTCATCTCCTGTATTAAGCACTACTGGAGACATATTTTAGATCCCCTCCCCATAATTTCAGTTGTGCTGAAGATGTAAAATGGAGGTAAGTTAATTGCAGATAGGCTTTTAAATTTCAATTGCTTAATTGCTTCTGGTCTTGTCTTGCCTGACTGGCTGGTTCAATGGTGGCTAGCTGTCTGGTTGGCTGGCTGATTTGCTGGCTGGTTGGCTAGTTCAGTTCATAGCCATGGTTGTAGGGACCAACACAGTGAATGTGCTTCTATTTATCATCCTCCTTATAAACCCAAAGCACATATTTCCACTCATCTGATACCTTTTATACCTTTCATTATCCATTTCTCAACTTTCAAGTGAATGTATGTTTATTGTATGGCTGCTGACGGTACAAATTTCCCAAATTTAAACTCTCCTTCAGAGAGTGTTAGATGATTGCATTTAGTACCTGTAGGTATTATTTTCCATTCATTTCTGATCGTTATTCATTCACAATAGTTTCTTACAGGTAAATAATGACATAAGAGCATTGTCTCTAATTAACCAAAGGTTGACTGGTAGAAAGTAAATGGAATATTAGCTTGCGTGTTCCATCGATATTTCCATAAAGGCACTAAAGGATTGTCAGTTTGTTAGTCTTGTAAGACTGCCAGTCTGCCAGTCTTGTAGGACTGCATCTCCGTCAATCAGTCTTTCATTTTATTTCGTAACTCTGTTCTGATACCCAATTTCCTTGCCTGCCAGCCTGTTCAAAGGCTTTGACTTGTTTTCTGTCTTTTGATCTCTGTTTCTGTATGTCTGGCTGAGTGTCTCCTGTGAAGCATGCCTCCTAGCCATACTGGCATGGGGTGGGTTCCTAAGCTTTCTTTGTAATGTTACTGGCAAGGCTCTCTTGGTCATCCTATTTAGGCCAATAATAATGCATAACCTTGCCATAGCATGTGAAACAGTCACAGTTATTTTGCTTGCTTGCTGTTGTCACAATTTTTTTATAAACTTCAAAATGGTTAAATCTATAATTTTATTTAAAGTGATAATTTTAAATAAAATATATTGTTTGTTTGTATGTATGGCTCTTAAATAATTTTAACCATTTCTGGACAACATGCATCTTTGATATAACATTTCAAATTTCTATCCATCTGTGCACATAATTTCTGCTCTTCTTTCACGGTTTCTTAATACTGTCACATTTCAAACCAAGCAAGTTCTTAAATTTCTTCTAAAATTTCTTCCCCAATAAAAAGAAGTCTAGTGTTTGTTTTGGTGATGGCTTGAGCTCTCTATCGTGTGTTTTTCCTGCTTCTTTTTTTCTAGATCTTGCAGAACCTCCAAAAAAAGCGCACTGAAAGGAGGGGACGTCTCAGCTCAGAGGCTCCGAGCAAAAAGAAGTCAAAGTTCAGCAAAAGCAATCTCATTTTTAAGGTAACCTTGGTGCTGTTGCTGATGATGCCTTGGGTTTCGTGCATGGTTGCTGAGACTGCGCCCCGCTATTCTTGCATGACCCTCGCTCTGCTCATACGTGCCAGGCCTTTCACTATCTGTGGAAGGTCTTTCAATCACAGGAATTTCTGCTATTCCCAAAGCTTACTTTAGGCTGGCTTCTCAGTGTCGACAGTGCAGACAGTTCTGGCAGCTTCTTTTTTTTATTTCAATACAAAATTAGTGCTGGTTTCATGTGCAGGTAATTGTTTTATTCAATGGTTGCTAAAAGGAGTATTTATGATAATTGATCAATCAAAAATGCCTTCCTTTCCTTTTTTGTACCTTCCCTTTACCTTGTGAAACCATTGCAAGTAATTTTATATACCATTGGAAAAATAAACTAGTGCAAAATAGAAATGGAAAAATAAGAAAAATAAAATAAAAAGAATGCCATAAAAATTGATTCATGTAGGAGGTATGGTGATTCAGCTTAATGAGATAGTAGCTGAAAATAATGCATGTCAAATCTACATTTTTTATGGTTTGGAGACTCATCCACCATCTGTGGAAGACAAGATTTGATAGAAGGAAATTAAGGGTCATTTAAGTCATGAGAAACAAATTAAAGCATTCATAAGCTACTTTAAAAACCTGTTTTTACAAACACTGCATAACATAATTTGAAATAAAATGGTTATTCAAAGTTTTAACTAATACATTATAAAATATGTGTTGCAAAACATGTAAACAGAAGGTACCTATAGTTTTCAGCTTAAAATGTTGAAGATTAGTTATCAATATTAGAAGACCTATGTTGGATTCATTCCTTGTTTTTGGCACATGAAATAATTTTAGTGCATTTCTTGCTCTTTCACCATTCCTCCATTTCATGAGGATTGATCTTAAAATCAAGATTACATGAAACAAACTAACTTTTCATTTGCATTACTGCTACCTATACTGATGGAGATTCCAGTTTATTGTCTTACTTCGCTTGTCCTTGAGAAGCATAAGGATGTATGTTGAAAAATAAGTATTACCAATATTTTTACTCGTTGTATTTGATTTATCAGAAAATGTGATCATTTTATTGGAGTTAATCCTAATTCATCTTCAATAATGTTCTTACCCTCTTGTGTAATCCATTTATGCAACACAATTTGCAGATGTTTCAACAAAAAAATTGAGCTATTGTCAGTGTTATGTACAGTGTTTTTACCCATGCCGTAATCCCAAAGCATGTTACATTATCATGTTGTTAAACATTTGCATTAGCATGTATTCATCAGAAATTTACCATAGTATAGAAATATTTTTCAGAACGCAAGTTATGTTTTGTGATATACTTTTATATAACACAACATTAACAGGAGAATTACTAATGAAGTTATCCTGTGGAGTGGTATATTTACATATAACAAAATGAAATACAGTATGTTGAATTGTGTAAACAGTTAATATTAGAAGAGTTAATTAAGTAGCCTTTCTAAATCATACAGAAGAAAGGTAATGACAGGTGCAACGTCCTTACCCAGAAGGCACAAAACTAAATACATGAAATATATATTGATCGGCAAAAAATTGAAATTCTCTTTACAAACATTTGTGTTATTCCTTAACAATTTTACTTGTTTAAATTGATGATTTTAAGTAGCTGCATGTCAGGAAAGATATTGTCATTGAATTATATTTGTATGACTATAATAATAGAGTTAAGGTGGTTACAACAGAATCATTAATAAAGCTCTTCATATACTTCTGCATTTTCTAAGTTTTGTCCATAACAATCCACACAGCATATACACTTCACATAAACATATATTTTACAAAATGACTTTTTGTTTTTGATATTTGTTCTTTTTGCTCTCATTTTTTGTACATATATATTTATTTTACAAGAATTCAAAATCTTTCAAGTCTTGACAAATTGTTTCCTAAGTGATGAAAAAATATTGCATTTAAACTAAATTAACTTCATCTTAAAGTATCACACTTCCCCCGTTGTCCCATTAAGTTGACAGTGTTGAAGGTAAAATTTGAACACCAATATTGAAATGGAGTTCTAATAATGGAAGTCTAATATGTATCACAAACCTATGTTTCATTCTTGCAAAATGGGAAGCTTACTTCCTATATGTAGCACAATAAAGAAGACCATAGGGAATTTTTTTTAAGTTCTTTGTATATGTTCTTCTTATCTAATTCTCAGACTTAAAAAATCATAGTTTCTATGAGGAGTATTCGAGTAGGACTGAAGTAACCTTGCTTAATGGGGAAGGGTAAGAAAGTTACACAAATAGTTATATATAACATATTTATATAATTTTGCTTAATTTATGCATGAACAGCTCAAATGTGTGTGTTTTCTTCCTCTTCAACAAAATATTAATTGAAAAGAGCAGGACAAGGAACAATTAGTAACCTCATTGGCATTAAGGTTGTTTCCCTTATTCCTTATCCAAGTAATCCAAAAGCCATGAAGGTATCCTAATTGGCTGCAATTCTGACTATATCATTCTTGCTGAAGACTCCAAAGTCCAATATATACAGAAGATATAAATTTTAACAATTTTAAGGGATAAATTCTTCATTATTTCACTTACTATCTGATTGATAATTTTTCATTTTCAACAATTTTGGCATATGATACCATGCCAAAATTTCCTTTTGGAGGTGAGAAACCTCAAAAAGAAATTCTCATTCTAAATTACATCAAGTACAGAATATTAATAGCAGACCAATTGAGAGTGAAACATATTTTAAACTACATTCTAGTTATATTTCCAAGTTTACCTACACATCAGAAATACATTCATAGAAATAATAGAAAGACCCATCCTTCTGTGGTAAGCCTTGGTGTCAAAAAACATTCTATTTGATATGCATACACTGATAAGATCAGATAGTGACAAGTTAGGTTTATTCATTTTGTCAGTAAATTTCATTAAAACTACTGATACATGTTTTCTTTCAAATTGATGATGTAAAAATTCATATCTTTAATTAAGAAAAGTTGATTAATTAAGGTTTGTATCTGAAAAAATGATGCAAATAAATTACAACACAACATTCATAGTTATTATAATTAAATGTATTTCATGGAATTAGCATCAGTTTTTCAGTTTTATTATTATTGTTATTATGAATAATATGTATAATGCAGAAAATATGTGAATTCCAAATAAAGGTTTACAAATGAGCATTACGTCTCTAGAACAATTGAAATTCACAATTGCAATAGATAATCATTTTACCAACCAACCAATGCAGCACTTCAAATTTCTCCAAATTTAAAGGAAAGGAAAATCTTACAAAAGCATAAACATTATAATTCAATTTTCAGTCTGTCAATCTACCTTCTCCTAAGAAAGAAAAAAGAGCCAGAAGACTAAGCAACTTTAGAGATGAGCTTTTATTAATTATGTCAGTACCAATATTACCAAGTTTAAATGTACCTCAAGCATGTTTGAGGTCAGCTGACAACGGAAGAAAGGTCTTCTCGAATATGTTGAAGTATGTTTAAACCTAGTGGAGAGTGAAGTAGACATAATTCGAGTGAGTTTATGAAGTGATTCCATCAAAATCTTCTCATGCAGTTAAAAGCTACTGAGCATATTTATATTGGTGAAGAGATGTTTTCCTTTGTTTGACTGGTTATCTTCCACACCTTTATAAAGCATGTTGTGTGTATCCTGAATCACTGTGTTGCACTTTTGATGTGTACAATACTGCTGTGATTGTTTATGTTGGTATGACTATCATTGTTCTTTCATGTAAGTAAACATATCTGGAAATAAGTCTTATGCTGAAATCCTATGTTAATTGTTGTATCTAATTCATTATTTTAAACTGTCCCCTAATTCACTTCTTAAATATACTACTAACAAGAGATCAAGAACATTATCAATCAATACTTCACTTAAGTTTTTAAAACAGATATGTTTTAGAGATAGTAATAAGTTATAAAGTACTATACCATCTGAATTAATGTTGAGAATACAAATTTTGAGTCAAAATTCATGAGAAAATAAATAACACAAAATATATGACTAATTACTCTTGATGGTACCAACTGTATGATTTGTACAATTTCTTTTATGTAAATAATCCATTTAAATATTAATGAACAAATAATCTGAAATGCTTTATGTGAAGTATTATTTCATGATATAACATGTCATAATATTGTACAATTAATGATAAAGAAACTAAACAGATTTTTAAATATATTTTTTAAATGTCTCTAAGCCAGTGGTAAAATAAAAAAAATTGTTCTACAAATAACCCTTATCTTAGAATTTTAAGACACTACATCAATGTTAATCAGTATTAATCTCAATGACAGTTTCAATGGTTACTTATCTCAAGAATAATGCTGTCTTCATGCGCTTTGTGAGATGATCAATTTTTTTTGATTTTGGAATATCATGTACCAAGACAGCATCCCGTCTCTTACCCACTATTTGTGATTTTTCTTACTTATTATTGGAAAATTATTTTTATTCAGAGTATTTTCTTTATCACTATGTATCTTTATTTTAACTCTGAATAGGGAGTTTTCTTTTCTCCAAATATCTCTCGAGAGGCAATAACAAATTATTTTAAATTAGCAGAATGCAGATTTTGGATATAGATCAAAGAATGTTAATTTTATTTCAAGAAGATATACTCATCTCATGGAATTTCTTAATAATAACTCATATTTCCTCATTCTCTATGGTTTCCATTTCTTTTCTGAGGGATTGTATCAATCCAAAGATGACATTCAGGAGCAAACATCATCTAAATCACATTTATGTACCTTCTCATCAATCAATGCCACTCTAAACTCCAACTTGTTGAAAGATTACTTTCACTAAATTAGTATAAATTCTTTCAACAGGGCAGATAAAAAATATTTTCAATGAATTGAGATTGAAAAGAATGGAGGAGAACAAAGTTGACAAATATTATAAAACTAAGAAAATTGTGGCAACTTTCTTTTATTCTTGTAATTAAAAATAAATGTTTATACATCCATTTTAGAATCTACTCATGTCTGCAAGAAAATTGAAACAATTTTCTACAAAATAAAATTTTGGTAGATGCTTGTGCATGTATAATGGATTCATAAAGTACAAGATGGAAAAAGGGAAAGATTAAGTAACTTATGCTTCACACAAGTAGAGACTTCCTGTCCTTGATGAACATGAGTAAACAATGAAAGACTAGTGAAAATGGTCAGTCTACATTATAAAGTCACTCGTAATACCTTGATTTCCCAACCTAAATCTGCTATAGTTTGTAAAACAATTTGGATGTTTCATCATTACATTAAGGCAGTCAACACAAAAATATACAAAAACAAATATTCTATAGGAGACAATCATTTTTGTATTTTCAAGTCATATGTCAGCCTCATAGGAGCTATGAACATCAGATTTCAAATTGAAACATCTCTGAACTTCAAACTTGAATTTGTTGAGAGTTTGATGTCTATAACTAAGACCAAATTAGGCAAAAATTCACCTCTAAGTTCAGAAAGATTTTTCCCTTAAGGAGCAATGAAAATGTTTTTATGGATTCCTTTTTTCAAGAAGAAAAAATGATTAGAAAATAATTATCAGTAAGTTTTAAAATTATTTCTTTACATGACTCATTATTACAATAATTCTTATAACAAGCTTAATTTTAATAATGAACAAAGTCTGTTTGAAATAAATAATGAAGAGATACATTAGGAAATGGTAATAGAATGCTCTTTCATTAATTTTCTTTGAAAACATTCAGGAATTGATTTTTATTAGAGCCAATAAAAAATAATTTAACTCAAAAAAATATAAGGAAAGTCAAATAAAAATTTATACAAAGACATACAATTTACTCAATTAATATTAATTCCACAAATGCAGTTTACATTCACAAGAAATGAAAAATCATAAAAATCTAGAGCAACGTTCAATAGAGCACACTAAAAATTATTATGGCTAACTGACATACTCCTCATTGACTTGCAGATATCAATTTATTGAAACACTTTTTTTTATTAGGTAACAAATTATTTATGCATTGTTGGTACTTCAATTAGCCTTTTCCAAAAAAATTGAATAAAGTTACTAAGATAATTAAAGAAGCACATAATACCTAATATTTTCAAATCAATCACACAGGAATTTAAGTGAATGAACATACAGATTTGTAAAGACCAGAGCCAAACTGGAACACAGAATCGTTGAAAAGTGCAGTGTTCAGATGAGGATGAATGTTTGAAGCTCATGTTTTCCTTTGATTTAGTGTGGAGCTGTCATTTTCACAATAATGTTTGATGAAACCTGTACATCTTCACACCAATTAATTTCCAACATCACACAAAACTTCTCAGCAAAGTTTAAAAAATTTGCAAACTTGCCTAAATGTTCCATAATAATTGCTGAATTAATTTTCAAAGGAAAATCTGGAAATGCATTGTTTATATTTTCTGATAAAGACCTAAAAGTTAGGAGCACATTTAAGATACTAAAGTTTCTCCTCTCAACATTGGAATGATAAGTATTTTTAGTTTGTTTATCCCACCATAAAAGACATTTAACAGCTGTTGGCACAATTATCAAAAAAAAAATCCATCAAGGTTTGTGGCAAAACATCATGGTTTTGAAAAAATTCCAATAAGAAACCATGCTTCACTTTCAAGAAAGCTTAACTTGACATATACTTAACATACTAACAAATACAACACTTTGAAAATTAATTTTTAAGGAGCACAATAAGATGCATGAAAGTATCAAAGAAATAATAAGAAACTGACAAATTTCAATAAATCCAACTACTATATTACTGTGAATCTGAATATTTAGAACAAAATATAAGAGCATTTGTTATTATATTATTGTTTTTTAATTACTCAAAAAATCACAAAATGCCAGGTACATAACTATTTATTAAGAATTCTGAATTCTCCTTCTATGTACCATATTATAGATATACAATATAACATTTGAATAGCATTACTACAGCCTGGATTAATAGATTAACCTATATGGGTGACTTTTTGAAGTCCTGAAAGTATAACTTCCAGTTCCAGAGATGTAGCAAAAAGTCAAGTTTCACTTCTATTGCATAAAGTTCATAATTTCATGTGTTTCTCATTAGTGAAATTACTCAGAAAGACAATAAAAATTATAATTTGACTGACTGTCATCATGTCAGAGATAGTAGGTAAGCGGCAAAAAATCTTATTTCAGGATGGTTTTGAATTTTTCAACTACCTTGGAAATCTGATAACAGTAATTATATTAGACCAATAGACCAAAAATCCTAAATTGAACTTGACTCTTGACCAAATGCACAATGCTACTTACTCAGATTTTTATTTTATATAAGTAGAGTTTGAACTTTCCAGAGGTAAGAATTGAGAGTTAACAAATGCACTATGCACAAAGTTTGAACTTATATATTAGCTTGAAAATGTTGTGTTTCAATTCACACTTCACCCTATTTCTTCAAATATTTTTTGAATGCTTGGATTTTGGAATGGAGAATCTGTTTACAGAACTCTAAAATCTTGGATGTGTAGTGAAACTTCTCTATAATGGATCTGAAAATTTGTCCACTGCTGCAAAGAATCTGCTTTTGGGAAGTTGAGGTAAATTTAGAATAAAATGATAGAGGGTTAAAAAGTCTGGTACAGAGAAGTGTCCATTAAGGGAAGTTTCACCATTATCATCACAACCATTAACCCATTTCAAACAAATTTATCTCTGAAATATTCAACCCCACAACATAATGTACACCTACATCTCTTATTCTATCTTAAGCCTAAGATTGTTTATTGTGATCAGTTTATTTGACACATGAAAAATATTTAATACAATCACTACAAGTCAGAGAATATATCCCATTGAATATTTTTGATGATATAAAATCCCAAGATGATTTACTGAAATATTTAAGTAGATTCTGTAACAATAAGTTCAAGTGTCAGTCTAAAATTCAATGAGATAAACAACATAAATGTTCCTGTTTTGTACTTAATCTCCAGAGAACAAAACTGCCTCTCACAAATTTGCTATTTTCAGACAGATATTTTTATGACATGGTATGTCAGAAAATGTATGTATTCACATCTAGGCCAACAATGGAATGTGATAACAAGCTCTTCTGTAATCCTTATAAATATGTATTTACTTACAAGACATGATACGAATAGGGAGGAACAGTATAAAGATATAATCCAGATTGAGATATCCAAGTTCACAACTGTGATTGTAAGTCACAGAGGGTTCACTTTTCCATCATCACTGCCGTAGGAACTGGGACAATTAAATGAAAAGCTGCAATCATTTTCTGACCCTGCCAGGAATAGAACCTGGGGTTTCTCTGTACCATGACCATGAGCCATGAGGGAATAATTTAGAAAATATTAATAATTATACTTCTTTTCTATTTAATGTCTTTTGGGTTGTGTTTTCAAATATTTCTAAAAATTAATATTTACTTCAATAATCACTATGAGCAACCTTATAAGATTCTGATTTGGTTAAATTAAATAAAAAGAGACCGTATGATCTGCTTCTCTGAATTAATGCAATATTTTGAGATAAACAAAGCTTAATTGCTTAACAAATGAAAGTCATAAGTGACTTTGAATATTGTTTGATTGCATTAAACCACAAGTAGTGTTTTATGACATACATGATATTCAATGTATGTGATCACTGAAAAAACTGTAATTTTGTATAGAGTACTTTTTGTGAGTGCGAAAACAGAATGCAGCTTAAAAGAGAAAAATATTCTTCTCATAAGATCTGTGTTGAAGTTTCAGTATTTGCAATTAATTTCAGTATTAACAATTATTAGGAATCTTTTTATACCACCTTCATAGGGCTTCACAAAGAGGTGTCTCCAGAAGTATACTAAAAGCAAAACACTACGTCACTTTAATAGTGATGGTATATTCTGATAAAATGTTCTGTCTAATTGGGTTCCTTAAACTCTCTATACACTTAAGATGTTTTACACAACAACAACAAAAAAAGATGAGAAAACTTTTAACTTTTTAACTTTAACGCATTACAAAACTCCATAAAACTTTGGTTTTCCTTCATATATGATTGTTTATTATGTGTTGAACCACCATCTTTTTTACTAACTTCTTTTGAAAAAAAATTCTTGTGAAGTATCAAACTGCTAGTAAGTAGATTTTATATTTGTGATTCTGAATTTATATTGTAATGAACACATACACATGAATTTGGGACTATGTTTTGAGCACATTTTAAATATTTTGTGATCAACCTATCTTATTTTATAAGGAACAACTTTCTCTTTCATGCTGTTCATGGTAAGTATTGCACTGACTATGGTTCTGTACAAGAATAGTTCTAACGTGAGTAATTTTGCTAAGGAATAATTCATCTCATCATTAGGAAGGTGGGTGTACACATTATTATCAAAATATTTTGTGTACATATTATGGTGATGAAAATTCTGTACATTAAAATGTTTAATGTTGTACTCTTGATTGAAGTGTTCAGAAACTGATATATATTCCCCTACTGAAGTGATTGAAAAAATGAAAAACCTTATTTATTCAAAGATATCTCTGCAAAAGAAGAGGTGTTTTTCAACTTGTGCATATATTTAAATGCCATTGACTTTCCATAATCCATACATTATAATTTACACTGTTTTCAATAAAGTGTTTAGTAGGCTTTTAACAAATGGCATTAGATTTCAGGCTTTGGCCATAAATGCTGTGTCTCCAGCCTAAAGGAACACACAACAGTTTGTTATGAAATACAGCTACGGGTGAATTTTTGGTTTTGAGAGCCTCTCTTTGAACCACGTTAAATCAACATTAAGGTTTGAAGTTTACCACTTTGTATCTTCGATTGCATCATATTCCAAATATGCTTGTTACATTTTTCTGGAGTACATTAGTAGATTAGCAAAAATTTTACTAATATGCATCTCCATATATTAAGTACACAACTGTCATTATGCATTTCTTTCATATTTGAATTTTTTATCAAATAATGTAATGAGGCCCAAATTGCTATAGCATGAATCTTTATCAGCATTATAATGTCATGGTGATTTTTTCCAACATATGATGGTTTGAAACTTAAAAGGCCTACTTTCAAATAAGTGAAACTTATAGGACTACATGTCCAAGATGAAAGGAAATTTTACATCAAGTTTTCATGTTTTCACAGTTTGGTCAGTGTTGTTCACAAGTTTCTGACAACACAGTATAAATGAATGTAGTTAATCCCTGGCAGTCATTAAAACAATGCATAAATTAATTTTTAGGCATATGGAAATAAATTCTCCTAAGTAAAAGAACTTGGTTCTGTAGAAAACTGTCACTTCATGCTTCAAATTGGTGCTGTGAAGACACTTCATTGCATCACATACATGCTATGTCTTCTTAATTCACTGTCATATCTAGCATTTTCCAGCCAGCTAACTTTTCCTTCCTTCTTCAATTGTTTTCCTAAATCAACTTTTGCTTCTTTTAACTTCAAAGTTGCTTTACACATTGTCTATACCAGTTTCTTATTTCTAATATTCCTCCTCTCCATAACTTAAGAAATTATCCAGCACTCTTATAAGAAGTATGGCTATAATATTGATGGAACAATATAAAAAATTAATTCAATTTTTTACAGCAGTTATGCCTTGTATTATAAGCATTGGCTATTTTGAATTTTGCTTATTGCACTAAGCTAAATTTGTGTAATCACTCCACTATTTCTAAGTAGTTATCTGAGTAGCAGCTTCATGCATTAATATTTAGTTCTTTTGCGAGTACCACCACTAATACACTTCATGTTCTCAGTTGAGTTACATACTACTTTAATAAGCTTGTTGCATATTTCTTGTGGGAAATGGCTTCATGCTGCTGTTGCTACCATTGTTGCTGCTGTGCTGTTGCTGATTATGATGATGCTATTGCTGCTATTATTGGTGCTGCTGAGTGTTTCTAATGCTTTGCACTTTTGTAATATTACACTTACTATACACAACATATGTGATGTCACAAACTAGTGAAATGAGAAAGAATATTTGCACATCAATGAAGTTATCACATACATATAATCACAATAGAAATAAAATATCTTTCTATAGCAAGGTCACCAGCAAGATCAAATAATATATGATGCATTATGAGAGTAGGTGCATTACATTCAAGTTATGTAAGAAATGCATCATCATTCATCAGGGTTAGTGAGAAGATATTCATTGTACATTATGAAAATACTATTAATGGATTTAATAGAAGATAAGAGAATTGTAAAACAGGTAGAATATTGTTTTGCAGAGAAATTAATTTTGGATTTTTCTGCAATACTTTTTATAGGAAGAGTAACTTCTTCATTGGTGAGTATTTCATTACTTAAATTACAGTCATACTCTGGGTTCAAGTTTATGATATAAGTGACACCATGGCACTCTTACCAGTACTACATTGACATATAAGAAATCTCACATAGAATAAATTAATTTTACATACTTGTTATATTTCTTAGAATGTTACTGTTATTTTGTGGTTGTTGTTGTTGTTGTAGTTTTTATTGTAATTTATTGAATTATTTAACATAGCAAATCATTGTATTTTAAGGAGAATTTACGTAAAACTTTATCTTCATTAAGTGCATGACAAACAGTAAACAATTACAAATTTCATTGTGTGCTGTAAAAATTAATAGAACATTCAAAATGTACTCCTTATTGAAGTTGCAGAAATGAACATTTTCATGCATGCTATCAATATTGAACTTTTATTAATGTATGTCTCTATTTATGAGAAATAATGTTTGTAAATTTAACATTTTTTCTGATTAATTACTGATTAGATTTCTAGTTCAAATCATAAAATTTGTTTATAATTTGAAAATAAATAAATGTCATTTCTTCCACAGGTGGTGTTTTTATGAATGATCCTTATCTTTTTATGAAGTTATGCCATATTTTTTATAAATTTATCCTTCCAGATGTAGCTTTTAATGCATATTAGCATGAAAATATTGAATAGGCATTGATAAGATCCAAGCTAATGGGTAATATCATAGATGACATGCCTATAATCAAATAAGAAAGATAGTTAGAGAACAAATATTGATATGATACTTCAAATTTTCAAGTCACAAACTTCAAAGAAATAAAATATAATGCTGGGCATTGTTTTCCCATTCATTGAGAAGGCAAAAATATTTTAATTTCATAATGGCATATTAATTTCCCATCGTGAATTGTTATTTTCATCCATGTAATTTGTTTATAAAACAGTGTCAGGCTAATTTTAGAGGTGGATATTATGTTTATAAAGAAAAGAAAAAAGAGTCAATTTATTTTTCTCAATACACATATCAAGAATAATAATCAATAACCAAAATAAGAATAAGGAATAAGTGATTGCAATTCTATTGGAATGTGACATTGAATTGATCATTGCTCTCAATCATTATTCAAATTTTAAAATTAATATTAAAGAGTTTACGGAAAATATGTTTCTGAATTTGAAACTTTCTTATAATAATTTGAAATATATCTGTTTAATAAAATCTTCTTAGTACAAAGCAAATGAGAATTGAGATACAAAATTTAATTTTTCAATAACATCAGTAATGTGTAAAATTGGAATTTAAAAGAATATCTTTTGCATAAAGAGAAATGGGAACAGAAAAATTATAAAAGAACTATTGCTTCCGAATATTGTTTACATGTTTACAATTAGATAATTTTCTGTTATCTTTTGATAAGTGAAAGGTATTGAGAAAGGAAATTTGTTTTTAGTAAAATGGTAGCTTTTAGTGTTTATATGAAGCTCTGAAAATACTGTCAAATAAACCAAAATATTTGAAATTTCCAATTTTTCTTTAAAACTATACTCTACATACTTCATGTGTAACTTGCACAAGCTATTTGATATTTATATCCATTCAAACTCAACATTTGTTGTGTGTCTTTGAATATGTATTAAACCTATGAGAATATACGTGCACGAGGGAGGAAAGTGCGTGATCACATGAAAGGGAGTAATAAGGGATTCATCAGACATTCCCCTTCTTACACAATGCTTTCATAGAGCATGGCAAAAAGGCTCTGGAATGGAATGGTTCTAATTACATTTCATTTAAGGTGAAACAAAAATATGAATTATGTTGCATTATTTAAAGTTTTCATTTATTTTTCAGTTTTGCAAATGGGAAATTTAGAAGAATATAGATTGACTAATAATGAATAATTCTTCAATTTTACATTTAATTTTCTGTGAAGAAAATGCCAAGATTTATTATAACTTTAAGGACTGCTGACAAATAATATACAAAACATATCTGCAAAGATGTACAGATTATTCTGTCAAATGAACTATTTCTAATGTGAATTCTCTTTTAAAGCAACGTTGCTTATTAATATATTTATAAATCGATGAATATATTTTATTTAATACATTAACTCCACATACATCAAAAGTTTTAGTTTTTGTTTATTACGTTGTTATTTTTGTTGCAAAAGAAAAATATTCAATAAACTTGTCCATCTCTTTATGTGTCCTTTACAGGTGTTGAAAAACAATATAAGTTTTTAGGTTTTCCTCTTTAATTTATCAAGATGCCATTCTTGAAATACTGAAAAGATGAAAAAATGCTGTGAAACAAGCATGAATTAATCTGCTGCATTTTATTTTCTTCTCTTGAAGAAAGTGAAAAATACAACTGGTTTGCTAATAAAGCTGTTTTCTGATTTATTTCAGTTCCTCAATATGGCCAGTGTGTTCATGCGGATCTTCAACCTGATCTGCATGATGTTGCTCATTGGGCACTGGTCTGGCTGTCTCCAATTTTTGGTTCCCATGCTACAGGGTTTCCCTTCCAACTCATGGGTTGCTATAAATGAACTCCAGGTATATTTACCAGACTTTTTTGATGAATTTTTTTTTCAGTTTTAGAACTTCTCAGTTTCAGTTAATTCATCAAAATGATTAGGATCACTATGTTGTAGAACATTAGGAGTTTTTCGGCTACTTCTTAATGCATATGGGTATCACTCTTTCACGTACACTTCTCTCAGAGAAGAGATGTGTTAACTACGCACAGGTGAAAGTGGCGATGAGTTGAGAATCAAAACCTGGATCTGGTTTACTGATTGTAGGTCTTCCCAATTGCAGACCTGAATAAAAGGGGTAAATAATGGTGGAAAGTTAACATGAGATGTAGGGGTCAATACCCCTGTTATCAGTGCACGAGATATCAGGTTTGATTCAGACTAGTCTTTTTCATCTAACCTTGGTAATCGCTTTTTAATGTGTTATTTAAGATTTCTTTTCGAGATTTTTGAGAATCCTATTATAGTGCAAGACAATAGCTCATTAAATTGTACCCACCTCCCTTTCTGAAAACTGCATTTATAATAATTTGGAGGGAACACCATGATTTCTTTTAATGATAACAAATACCAAGGTTTCTTCTATAAAAATAAGTTATACTTGCAGGTAAATGATATTAATTTACACTTAGACATCCTTTTCCACACAACGTTTACATCAGTTATGTTGTAATTTTTACATCAGTCAACATAGGATATATGTTTTCTCTTTGAGAGAAAGGCAAAAAAGTCAATGTTTTAATCAATAAAAATTACTTTTAATCTTAGGTGCAATAGACAAAACAGAACCACAGGTTATGAAAATAATAATTCAGACTTCATAGCTACTTCACCAACACTCATTGACATGCTAACTTCACAAGTTATTTTACGGAATGTTGGAAATTCAAGCATTGTGGACAGTGCCAAGGTAATGTACACATTGCCTGAAACCATTAGGCAAAATAGGAAATATTAATTGCATTTTCCACTTTGCCTAGAAATTGTGAAAATTATCTAGACATTGCAGACATTGCCTAACTGAAGACAGGCAAAGCTATTTATTCCCTACATTTCCTTCAAAATTGAACTCAAACCAAATTATTTGTTTATTTTTCTGAATTTTTCTTCAGATTTGTATCTGGAGAATTGACTGTGTAATCTCACAGAAAATAGAATCAAATATCACAAGAATGCAAAAGAAATATAGAAGAAAATAATCAAAATAAAAAATAAACTAGTTGAAAACATTCTGACCATGCTTTGCTACTTCATGGAACAGAATTTTGACTATACAGTTTGATCATGAAAAAAGAATGTGGCTCTTTTACTGTATTACTTATTACAGCAAAAAAGTAAAGTTTGTTTTGAACCAATGTGAGTGTTCTCATTAAAAATATATTTTAAAGTGCAATTTGAGTACTACACAATGTTGTTAGCTGGCAAATTTTGAAGTAATAATTGTCTTGCAAAGCAATAAGAAATATTTCCAAAATACAAATTACAGATCATGCACATCTCAATGTCAATTTTATTCCATACTTCATCTTTTTACAAAAAACAATACATTGTCACTATGACTTTTGATGTACAAAAGGTATTCCCACACTTCTTCAATAAATTTTTAGTGTTTCTTCATCCATACCACTACTGCTGTTATTTGTTAGATATTTGAGCAACTAAGTACTGCTCATGGCTGTGATACAGAATGTACCATCACACCAGACCATCGCATTCTGTATGTGCGGGTCTTAAGGAGCAAGGTATTAGCGAGAAGTACTGATTTGGCTATTATTCATTGGATATTGTTAATGACACTAAGGTAATGTCAGAAATGAAAATTATTTCCAATTTTGCCTAATAGTTTTAGACATTGTTTTCTTTACCCAGGCAATGTGTACAATTTGTATAATTTTCTACAATGCCTGTAAGGAAAAAAGATTAATATTTTATGTCATTTTTGTGAGAAGTTTTATTTATTAAAAATTCCAAGGAGTGGAATTTGACCTACACTCCCACATACACCATACAATATATTATATTTTCAATTTTTACATTTTATATTAAACAAATCTTGACTTCATCTTAGGTTAAGAACTCTCTCATGACAAATTGCTCTTACATTCCATTCTTACAAAATATGAAATAATGAAATTTCTACTCTCATTATGTATCAACTAATGGCACACATTTCCAAAGATGACATTTGAATTTTTTAATAACAATTTTATGGTCATTATGATCAGGGCTGGACTAGCCCACCTGTTACCTCAGGATCACTGGGTAGTTCACTTAGTTTACAGATAAAATTAATTACTTTATTCAAAGATAGTCACTGTTTAAAATACATATGATTTACATATTTTGTTTTTGATAAGTAATTAATTAACTTACATTAATATGTTAATTTAAAAAATTGTATGCTAGAGTATTATTTTTATTGAGTATCCAGAACACACAAATCATATAGATCAAAAAACTAATAATTTCAATGATTAATTTGTAAAATATATGTTGATCAAATGTAATGTCAGAAGGACAAATCAAGAATCTTTTAACATATGATTAATTTTTGTAATTGTTATTCTTGTAAACTGCTATCAAATAATTTTATTTTACACATTAAATTCTAAATGAATTTAGAATTTAATGTGTTCTGCAATGTGCAATATTACAGTGAAGCCCAGTCGCATGTCATTGTATGGTAATAACATATAAAAGTAAAGTGTTAGATTGGTATTGCCTTGATGTTTTAACAATATATGATATTACACAAATCTATAATAATACATGAACTACTTTCTTTTCTTAACAGGAAGCATTTTGGTTGGAACAATATTCTTGGGCTTTATTTAAAGCAATGTCACATATGTTATGTATTGGTTATGGTCGCTTCCCACCCCAATCCCTCACAGATATGTGGCTTACGATGCTGTCCATGATAAGTGGTGCTACTTGCTATGCATTATTTTTGGGTCATGCCACAAACCTCATTCAGAGTCTGGATTCATCACGGCGTCAGTATCGAGAAAAGGTATGCTAAGTTCATTCTATTCCCATTCATCATTTATCACACTAGAGCTAGAAGGAGGGTTATAGATATTTTATAAGTTTATCAATTTTTATGAAAATAATCTTTTTTTATACAATTTTCTTGTGTAATATCTTCATGACAAATTGAAGGTTAAACAAGTTGAAGAGTACATGGCATACAGAAAACTACCAAGAGAAATGCGTCAAAGAATTACAGAATACTTTGAACACAGGTACCAAGGAAAGTTCTTTGATGAAGAAGCAATACTTGGAGAGTTATCGGAGAAATTACGAGAGGTAATATTTAAAATTGACTTTAAATTTAGGTATTAAAATTTTATTTTATAGTGTATGCGCGAGTTGATTTTCAGCTTATAAACTGGCACATAAACTACCAAGAAGTTTATTCCATAAATTTTATGGACTATCCAATTCGAAATAAAACTAACTCTGAGAACCACCAGCATACTGAGGCATGGGCATAGGGGATGGTCAACCCCTCTCATCCTGTAAGGGGTCTAAAAATGGGTCACCAAAAATAATTCATATACATAAGTTTGAACTTTAAAATTCATTAAAATTTGTATAGAAGTAAAGAATAATTAAGCTATTTCAGTTACAATTTTTTTTTACATGATAATCTAAAACATGTCATACCCTTGAGTGTGGCTTGAATGTTAGGGTCTTCAAAAAGATTCCTGCCTGTAAATCATTAGGTGTAGGTACATCACTATAGCCCTTTGTTGAATCTTCATTCTAAAAATGTCAAATAAAGTAAGTGAATCCATGACAATTTTTATCTTTAATTTTTAAGTTTATTATTTTATTCATAATACTTCAAATAAATTCATGAATGCATCAATGAAATAATCAATAAATGCATTAACAGCTTGACTAAATGTATAATTTCATTTTGTTCTTAGAAAGAAATATGTAAAAGATTTTGAAAACAGATTCAGACATCCTTGTTGTGATTGCCTCTTATGAGTGATTTGTATTTTAAGCCACAGTAATGAATGCTTTATGGACAAAAAGAATAAAGAATCAAAAAAATTTAATGAATGTTTCTTCTCAAGGTTAAAAGAAAGGTCATTCTTATGTTCTGCAAAAAAGTAGAGCATTCCAGAGAATTTAACACATTTATAATTACTAATCAGGTTTCATTAAAATAGAAACTTTATTTTAAAATAATAAACTTTTGTATTTCTCAGCACAAAAATAATATTTACTGGAAAAGCCAAGAATTTAACTGTGTACAGTTGTACAATACAAAAGTGACAAACATCAATTTTGGCTCTAGATAATCCAAAGCATAAATTAAACATTCAATTTAAGATATTACAACTCCGCAAATGTTCTGCTACAATCATTATATGAAAATAAAGATATTTATTAACACACATGTATTTAATGTTCTTCCACTAGGATGTTATAAATTACAACTGTCGTTCGTTAGTAGCATCAGTGCCATTTTTTGCAAATGCTGACACAAATTTTGTGTCAGATGTGGTTACCAAACTTCGTTATGAAGTCTTCCAACCAGGTAAGAAAAAGAGAGGTAAAATGTACCCATTATGAAATAAAGCTATAGTGGTTATACAGTTTTAAAATATTTCACATGAGACTCCATTCATTTTTGGGGTGAAAGAAACATAACTGAATTGTTTCAAAATTGCATATGATAATGTTTGAGGACTTCCAATTTTAGGAGACATCATCATTAAAGAAGGCACTATTGGCACCAAAATGTATTTCATTCAAGAAGGTATTGTTGACATTGTTATGGCTAATGGTGAAGTAGCTACAAGTCTCAGTGATGGGTCATATTTTGGTGAAATCTGTTTGTTAACAAATGCTCGGAGAGTGGCAAGTGTGCGGGCAGAAACATATTGTAATTTGTTTTCACTCTCAGTGGAACATTTCAATGTTGTCCTTGATCAATACCCCCTCATGCGTCGCACTATGGAAAGTGTGGCAGCTGAAAGGTTTGTACTGAACTCTTATCAATCCTAAGAACGTTTCATAGAACTAAATTTGAGCATTATTTACCCAATATGTAGGGTAAACTTACTTTAAATGACTTGCCTTGTTCTTGCAATAAATTTCTGTTTATCTCTATTACTATCTTGCCAAAATGTGACTCAAAATTTCTTTTCAGACTGAATAAAATTGGCAAAAACCCAAACCTCGTGTCGCATCGAGAAGAAGACATGGGGAGTGAAAGCAAAACAATTAATGCAGTAGTTAATGCGTTAGCAGAGCAAGCGGAGCATGTGAACACATCTGAAGAATCAATGGATAATCAATCAAGTGATAAAAGTATTCATGAGCTGGGTAAAAACCTACATGAATTGGGTAAGACTCTCCACAGGTTGAATTTGCCAAGACCAAAGTCTGAAAATAGCTTTGCTTCTCAAGAGTTAGCTATGAACCGCACCAGTCGGCCCATGTTTCACAAGTCCGACACCTTCCATAAGGATACTGCTTTCCAATGACAAGATTAAAGAAGACCTTATGTGTGACTGAAGATTATTACATATGTGTCAGTAAATAAATCTTCTTCATAATGTGCTTGGATGAAACAAGTGTAAACGTTAAATCCAATAATAGTGCGACACACATAATGGAGCACTAAATTTTTGCTAAAAAAAATATTTTTCTGGTGCTCAAGAATGACATGGATCCAGAGAATCATCTTCTCATCACATTGTTTTTGTTTATAGCCAGTGTGAGAGACACACGTCCAAGTGGAAAGCTAGCGTTCGTGCAATATTAGAAATTAAAAAAATATAGCTTTAAATTAGGGTGCTCAATAAATTGCGTTTTTACACCCAGTCTACGTCACAGTAAGTGTGGTGTAATAGAGTATTTTATTAGTTTACACAATTAGGACAGTAAAATAGGCCTAAATGTAAAGAAGATATATATATATATATATAAATAAATATATATAATATGAATGGCAGGACCATTAATTAGGAATAGTTCTTGTTGAGAAGGTTCTATATTTGTTCATAGCTATTTTCAAACAGGCAAATGTTTATTATAACATTCAGAAGTGGCTTTTTCATACAACAGTTAACTTTGAACTTCGCAATTGTGATTGTAATGAGCTCATTACTGTTTCCTGCTGTGTTTAGGGTATATTTATTTAAAATACCCAGTCTTGTAATATAATAATTTCTGACTATAGATACAGAAGCACATGATTTTGTGTGTGCATTGTGGACACTGTGCATTTGGATTAATTGTTAAACATCCCGGTTGATGATGAGCAATTACATAAGCATTTCTTGAACTTTTCATTTCAAATATTTGAAAACAGCATCAAATCATACTTGCCTATAAAAATAGATTTTTTTCATCTCTTAACTGGTTTATGAATACTGGTATTCTGGAAATTGTTGGACTTATTTTATTTTTACACCATTCTTAACAAAAAATTAATGACACCAAATGATGGAAGTACAATATTGTCTCTCAAGTGGTTATCACAAACTATTTTAGAGATACAAAATGTGCTCTGATAATTCGGTAAATTATGTTTACGTAAAAATAAATGACATACATGAATATATCATAGTTATTGTATTTGATAAAATGAAAAATAACATTACATAACTAGTTTTTCATTAGAAAACCATTTTTAATACAAGAAATGCCTGTGTAATGCTCATTCAAATGAAGAGTGAATGACAGAATGTATGTTTAACATGTAAATGAATAGGGTGGCCAGATTCTGAGAATAAAAATCTGGAGCATTGTTGACTTGAGGACTGGGTTACATGGGGCCAAATGAATAACTCATGAACCTGTAGACTGATTTCACTCAAATACAGAATTTATGAAATTTATGGCTCAATGGTAAGTCTTGTGTACAATAAAAGAAACAGTTCCACCACAACTTCACATTTCAAGAGAGGTTTGAATGTAATTCTTTTTCAATTAATTGACAGAAACATGAGCAGAAATTGAAAATGGTTCATTTTGGGCCTGAAGCAAGATTTGTACTGTACCAAGTTCACTGTTTAAAAATACTCACTTTGGACTGACAAATTATTCCATTAACTGAATGTTAGCACCCATTATTTGTTAGTTAGAAATGTAGTCTAGACAATTTCCCGATTTCCCATCAGTGAGCCCTGAACAAAATATCAAATTTTGAAAATAATTGCTGTTGAATATAAATAGGACATAATTTCTTTTTTTGCACCTATGAACTCTAGCAAAGAATTAAAAACTCTTGAAAATGTAGAATCAGTTATTATAACACATTTGTAAGAAGCAAATTCATCATTTTTTATTATTCATTATTTATTAGTCAACCTGTGTATGAGGTACTTATTTTCTTGCATCATCCCAGAATGACTCTTGACATTAAAATCTTTATGTCATGTTAGAAAGTATATGTATTTCAAGACCATGCTGTTTAGTATTTATGAATAAGATGCGGGAAAGTCCTTGAATTAATTTATTAACACAAACAAAAAATATTACTTAATAAAAGATGCATATTTTCTCTTGATATTGTTTCATAATATACAGTATTAATGATACATGTTCATTGTTGATGTTATCTCTTTTGAAACTAAGTAAAGGCATATTGAATTTGAGGATTTGAGGATAATGATACATGAGATAACTATTATTTTGTGTTAAAATACATTATTTAACATTAAATGTCAAATTTGAGACTTCTTCCTACACAATAATGAAGTTGTAATTTTCTTGGAAACTTTTTTAAAATGTACTGTAAAGATAATTCAAAATTTAAATTTTCAGATCATAACTTCTCTCTGCCTCCTGTCATCTGTCTCTGTGTGTCTTACTACTTCTGCTGTCTGTCTCTACTGTCACTATATGTTTATATTTGTTTCTATGTCTCTATATGTGCATTCATGTTAACTTGTTCACACATCTGTCTGCATGATCAAAGTGGGTGTTAATATAACTGACAGGTCTTGAACATCTATTTCTTTCCATACTTCTCTGTCAATTTGAGTGTGACTGCTTGGATATTTGTCGTGATTGTAGTTCTCATCGAGATTACAAGATTGTGAATCAAGTTTTAATCAATATTTATGGACATCATTTTTTTAAAGAAATTGACTTTCTGTTGCATTGTTCTTCTATCAGCATTTGGTTCACATTGTCTCATTAGCAAATGTGTGTTTGCTAATTTTATGATTTCTTATATTTATTTTAATGTATTTCAATTAAGAACAATAAATTCATTCAAAAGTACATACATTCACCTTCAAAGCTAATCTTTCTCCTATTGCCTTTATGTTAACACAGTTAACATATTAATTAAGTATATTTGAGTCATGGAATTTCTCAATTTTGTCGTGAACATATTGAAATTATATTTTTTAGAAAGTTACAACAGATGGTGATCGAGATGATAGGATTAAAATGTTTAGTGATATTGGTTTAGGGTGGTCCTTATTTTTCAGTTATATGCTTTTTACTACTTCTCTAGCATGCCTATTTCCACTGCAAAAACAGTCACTACAGAAGCTTGATATTTAGAATCCTGGCAGATTTCTAAAAATCTATGGAAATGTTTTTCTGTTAAATGCACTGCAGGGTAATTTTTCTATCAAATATACAATTCCAGACACTAAGTGTACATTTACATTATTGATAAATAATATTCAAGTTCTTGCCCAAAATAATCAATTCAGTATTCAGTGGCTTCTCATGCATACAACATTAGCTGTAAGACATCATGTCAAGAATCCCTTGGAGGTGGGTGTAATGCTCAAGCTTTTCTTGATATTGGCCATTCATTGTGTAGCTGAAAATACAACCAGTAATTTGCAGAAATACTTAATGAATCCAATTCATCAGTTCATTAATATGATTTGAAACCAGAGACAGCTGTATTATATGAAGGAAGCTGTTAAGAACACATTTACTGAAATCATTAAGAGTGAGATCATAAGTGTGTTGAAATTTCTATTAAATTGATTCCCTATTAAATTATTTTTTGTTAAATATAGCTATGAAAATATCATGTCACAGATACTTTAAATATAATTTTGAGTAAGTAGACTGCAATGAAATAACCTCCATTATCAAAATATACTTGTAAACATACTAATTTTCAAAAATATTTATTGCAAAAGAAATAGACTGTAGTACACACCAATAATGAAAAGAATTCCATGAATAATTTAAAATGTTTGTAATAAATTTTATTCACCTCCTCTGTTCTTGAAATTTGATGTCTAGAATCCAAATGATAATAAAAGTAAAGTAATTTTGTAAGTCATGACAGTTAACTGTTCTTCAAGCTTCATCACACATACTCAGAGAAAAAGAAAATGCTATCTTGGAGAGGAGAAAAGACATGCATTTTTCAAAAGTGTGCAAGCCTGTTCATTTGTAGGAACAATTCATGTGTTTGAGCAAAAGAAGTTCAAGTTAGTCACTTAATGGACTTAAATGCTCCAATGAATGATATTGGATTTTGTTGCATACACCAAACACTTTTTACAGTCTACAAGAAAATACAAAATGTAATAAGAATTGACAATGCTAATCTTTCTTTTAGGTAAATAAGTTTTGGTTTTATTAACAAGGGCCACCCTAACATGTGTTAATGATCAAACTTTATTTAATGACCATTACTGTGTAAGTTGATAAATAAAGAAAAATCTAGTGTTTTTTTTTAATTAATAAGATAATACTTCAATACTTTTGCACTAATAGTAACTTTTAAGACACTTTTATCTAGTCTTGTTGTTGAAGACATTTAGGACTAATATATATTTTAATTACAGAAAAGCATACATTAAATGTAATCTCTATGAATGAAAAATTAAATGTAAATGAAAATACAAAGCCCAGATTTATTGAGGTCTATTTGGAATGAGCACATCTTTAAAGGAGCAATGAGAATTGATGGTATCCCACTAATTAAAATTTTCTAGTATTTATAGTTGAAAATATATTTTATCAAATTATTTTTAAAATTCATGCTAAGATTAGTTATTTGGATTTTTAAAGGAATGAATGTACTGTCTAAAAAATATATTTAGATTTTACAAAATGTCTTGAGTGTGAACCAAATGTTCTAGAATGAGTGCTCCTGAAACCACTTCAGGAATTTTATACCCTAAACGTTTCTTTCTCCAATGGATTTCTGCAGCAAGTATCATTGAAAACAAAAATCAGCAGAAATATGAGCTGTCTTAGAATGAAATATAGTCAAGGAAATAAAAGAGTGCATTTGAAAAAAAAACTATTTATTATAAATCAAAATTTTTCTAATGTTAGAAGATAAGCTTCAGTCCTTAATGAACATTTTTAAGGCTTTCTACTTGCTAAAGTATATCAGTGATATGAATTTTGTGAAATGTATTTTGATATACTGCTCACTTATTTCTTAATCAGAGTATATTCACTTGCAATACAAATCATTTGTTTTCGAGAAGAAGAAAAACAAAGAGAAAGTTTTAAATCTGGGATTTGTTTCACTGAATGTTTCAAAGCTTAATTCTTATCTCACAGTATCTTGTGTTTGAGAAACCTTGACTACTAATCCAGAAATATCGAATGTTTTAATGCCTAATTATGAAGAGGTTAATATTTCATGCCAGTAAATTCATTCCTTGGGTAAATTAGATTAAATGTTATCTATCAGATTGTTCCTGCAAACAATAAACTCATGTACATAACTTTAGAATACGTGATTGGTATAAGTCTTTCCACAAGAAAACAAGAGTAATATATTTTTAATGCCATAATGCTGTGACTGGCCCAGAAAATTGATATCTGTTCACCCTATTTACTAAATAGTGAGTGACCATCTATAGTCAGATCAACTGTCAACAAAATACGTGACTGACAAGTTTTTTCTTACTTGTATATTAAATAATTTTCATCAACTTTCTGGTAGAGAAAGAAACTTATGTTGTGTACGAAACTTGATTGTTCTATTCCTTTTGAAAGGGTTGCATAGTAGAATATCTAACACCTAGAATGTTAGCATCTTTCATTTCAGAAAATGTGATGTTACTGTTGAAATAGATGCAACTGTATTGCTGATATTTTTTACCAAAAGTGCTCATTGTTATTACAAGTGAGTGATCCTTATAAGAGTGTTAATCTAGTTTCTAAAAGTGCCGAATGTACACATTCGAAGAACTTCACTGCTCGTTATGAAATGAACAGTAGCTGCAATTAATGCAGTAGCTATTACGAATTTTCCCAATGAATTTGCCAAATATATAAATATATACATACACAACCACGAAAGCATATGCAAAATCTGTATTACTAGTACTTGTTTTGTTACAACCAAGATTTGGAATTTGGCAGTCTAACCCAGCCAGGCTTCTTTTCTACTCAGTGGTCATTGTAATATTTGTAACAAATTATCTTATGAAGCATTTCTACTTGGCAGTTCACAATTGATGTCTAGTAAATTTTATCACTTTACTTTTTTTACTGTAGCCATTCTCTTTTAGTACTGACAAAAATTCTTTCAGATAATTTTCTGATAAAATTCATTTCTTAGAACAACAGAGTATAGCATTGAAATCTGCTTGTGACATTTTTCTAGGAATCTCAATGTTCCATTATTAGACAAAGCATAACATTAAACAATGCATATAACCTTCAACTGCTTTGAAAGAATACCTTCTGCAAGAATGTCGTAAGTGGATTCTGTAGCATGCATTCACATAATAGAAAATATAAAAGAACTGGTTTATTTTTTAAAACAATTGTTAAGACTTTGAACAACAGTTTATTAATACTATTAATTCTTCCAATTAATTTATAATTAATATTTTTTTAAATCGTGGTTAAAAGAATAGATTGAGAAAAATTATCCCTGGAACACAAAAAGAAACCCTAATTGCATGCAGGATAATAAGGTTGGTAGGATTGTACAGCGCAACATACACATGTCTCACAGGAATGCCAGGGGACATTGTCGTAAGTGGTCACAAAGCAGAGCTAACAGTACTGCATGAAAAAGTATGCAAATTACCAGTAGTTGGTTTCAATTTCATTAATCATTCTAGAAATCCAGCGTGTAGGTAGAAGATGCAATACTTACTACTTATGTAGGACAGTTAAAAAGCAAAAGGTATTGCTTCATATACTCATAAACTCCGTATCTGTAATTTTTGAAAATACATTCTTGTGTACTTCTTTACAATCCTCATGATGTTTGCAGAAAGCTCTTCAATTGCACTACTTATGATAGTGTCTCACATTAAAATACTAAGATATATTGAATTATTATCATTGTGTAATATTTTTGTAAAGTTGAATGAACCATCATGTAATATTTTGTACAGTTCCTTCAACAAATGGTTCATAGCCAACTGAGTGTTATATATATATACATATATAAATATAAAAATACAATTCTGTTGTAACATGAAAAATAGTTAAACAGAAAAACATATCATGTGGCAATACTTGATGCACGTGCTCAACAAATCCATAACAAATTTGTTGGGGTTATTGGTCAGTGTTTTTTGTCCAATTTGGCCAACAGGCAAGAATAGGAAGTGTACGAGAAGACAGCCACAACATTAGTAACCACTTTTTCTTTCATTTTTGTATTATTAATAACTAAAATATTAATAATTTTATATTATTTTATTACTTTTCATGTTTGTTGTTGGCATTATGAGTTCTGTGAGCTTTGAAAATTAAGTGATTCAAGCATCAATTCACATGTTCCTGTGAGTTCAATATCTAATATTTAGACATGATATTTATGCATAAATTAATTTTCTAGTATGAATTTTACTGCATTGTAAAAAATCATGAGTTTAAGCTTTCATGAATTTTCCAGTAAAGGTGTGAGAGAAACTAAAATTATATTAATTGCTACTGAATGGTCAGACAGGCTACAAACTTGAGCTAATACAAGCTCTCATTTTAAAATAGTTTTCTTAGTATTTTGCAGGTATAGATATTTCTTTTAACACCTGAGGAACTCATAGGCATAGGTTTTAATGCATATAATTAGCACAAGAGAATATGCAATGATGCAGCTAGCTTTACAATGTATTAGCATAATTGATTTTAAGCCTGTTAGTCCTAAGTTAAAATGAGATAAGGCCTCAATCACTCTCATTTTCATAAACTTCAAGACTATCAGAATTCTTTTAACATCTCAACTACTTTGTAATTACTTTTTACGTTAAAATGTTCAGATAAATAGTAATGCATTATTTATCAACAAAATAAATAAGTTTGTTCCCGAACACACTGTATGGTGTTTTTAATCAATTTTAACTACAGTAGAAATCACCCCACATATATGAGTGCATATGTACATGCGTGAGAAAATATTTGCATGGTGAGATCACTTCATTGTTGTATGTAGAGATTATACTTGTATGAAATTTTTACTGTACTTGTTGTTTGTTGCTATTGCTGTTAAGGTTATTGTTATAAAAAGTTTTAAAACTTCATCTCTCTGTCTGGAAGTAGAATATGGTCCAAATTCTTTAATATAATTCATAAAATGGTCCAGATTTTACCATGCAACACTTAATTAATATTAACCTTTACATATGTACCACTTACACTTTCCTTTCAGTTTCATATAAAAATATTAATGGAAAGTCACCAGAAAATAAATCAAGGAAGTGATCCATAAAAACTGACACCATGCTTCGGTCTAAGATGAGAAATTCAATACGTCATAAATAAATCTTTGCACGTTTAAGAATTTTTCCCAATATACAATTGCATTATATATACAATTGTAGTTTTTGGTAACAATTATGCTGTTCACAAAAAAGTGAACAAAATTTGTGACAAAATACAATTGACTCAACTGGAATGTTAAAATTTATATAACATTTTTTTCTTTTTGCAAAAGACAACAAATATTATATCCAAACTGTCAAATTCATTTAAAGCTCACTTTATTCAAAAATGAATTCATACTCAAAAATATTTCTTCTTGACTTTCCAATCTAAAGTCCCATTTCATAGCTCTGAAGGATGAAAAGAGCAACTCTTCTTATTGTAACTTTCAGCAGACAAAACACAATAATTTTCCTACATATATGTAATTTTATCGTGATAAGAAAGATCATTTAATAGTTACAATGATGTAAATTATTATTCTAAATGTACATCAAAATATTAAAAAGGTGAAGGAAGAAACATAGCTCAAAAAACTACATTACATTTTGCATGACTTGGGCAGTGAGAACATAAAATGAACAATTTTGAGAAACTTTGGCTGCAACAGAATGAGAAATATAAACATTCCCGACATTTTTTTCATTTAGAAAACAGTATTCCTTTGCAAGCAACTTGAAGCCTCAATGAAAACTAAAATTAAACATTTCTGTTAGCCACCAGTAACTATAACAATTTTATTTACCTTATGAATATAATTATTTTTACCTAAGTTACAGGATACTTCAGTGACAAAAATTGAAATTCTCTGAAATCTGAGAAAAAAAATTGTTTCTACTTTTAATTGTACAATTTCACAGTGAAATGAAATACTGAATAGTGTAATTTGTACAATTTACCCAAATTCTTATAATACAGGGAAAATACAGGGACTAGGCAGAGGGAAGGTCTGATGTACCTGCAATTTATATGATAAAGTTTTTAACATTCCCTAACCAAAAATGTCACTACTGATTGTTTAGAAGCAACTCCTAATGATTTTCAGAAGTCACCACTGGGAACTACATAGTTACCACTAAATACTCAGTAGCAACTACTGGCATTTTTCCATATGGGTAATTCATATCATTTACACAATGGTGTACTACTTGCATAATGTATGATAAAATCAAACATTATCATGGGTATGAATTCTGAAGTTACATGCATGTTCTCCAATATGATTAATATTTTACATGTCCACTTTTTATAAAAGATTGTGTCTGTTGGTGACAAGAAAACAATAATAAGTAAAAGAATCTTAAAGAAAGTGCACGAGAAGTTAAAATAGGCGGATAGAATAAGGTGTCTCTTTTAACCATTGCTGGTGATATTTTCAAGAAGTTATACAAATTAAGAAATGTTTCAATACCCTGTATTGTCTAATTGCTCTCTCAAGCAGCACACATTGTACCTGCTATAAGCAAATAATCAAGAATGGACTTCATCACAAACTTGACATTCAATGTTTCAACTTCTTCTTCAAAACTAGGAAGAGAACATAATTCCCAAAGTGTCATATTATGACAAGTGCATGGTGTCTGTGCAAGAGTGCATAAGTGGATTTTGTCACGATAACCACAATTGTAGTTTAATTTTGCCGCCCTGGGAGCCAGTAACAGTCTCTACCAAGCAAATGATGGACTGCAGGAGAGAGCGGGCGGCTTGTAACTGCCCGAAGTGCTCAACGAACACCACTTCCCTTTCAAGGGGATGCATAAGGGGTAAGCTGGAGATTGCAGGAGAATCTTAAAGCGCGTTGCATGAGCTGAAGAATGAGGCTCCATCTGTTCTACATACGATTACTAGAAGAGACGGAACGGGTCGTTGTAATGAAATTCTAATGACTACAAACTTACTTTTAGAAGGAAACACACCAAGTTCAAGTATTAACGAAGTCTGGACAACCTTTAAGTAGACATAATGTGAATTTTAATAATCTTTTCTTCCAAAAGAAAGAAAGTAAGAAACAACTGTTTTCATTCAAAAAAAAGAAAACAATTTTTAAGTTATATCGTGAGAGTAGGTTGTCCGTTGTTGCATCACTGGAATACCCTAGTTAAAAATAAATTTTGACAAGTCCGGTTAAACGAGTCCACTCATGACTTCTTTGGCGAAATTTATTGCTACTTAAATATGCGTAATAACTGGTAGAACATGATTACAGGTATATGTATCTTATTAAAGAGCTTCGACGACCGTTAGTCAAGTTCTGTGATATTGTAGAAGGTTTTTGAAATAGGGGATTTCAACATTCTTAAGGTATTTTTTATTGTCACCCGTTAAAAACATTTGATTTCATCAATTTGGACTTAAATTGGTCCCATAAAATAATATCATTTCAATCGGATATTTCATTTTCGGTAAAGTTCCTTATCAACTTTGTTTATCGTAGTACTCCCTCCCGACGTGTTATTTAATGTTTTACGACAACAGATGCGAACGAAAACCTTAAATTATTTATGAAATAGGTTCATTCATATGGGCTATTCTGTGTTGTCTTTTGATTTTCACTCCAAAACGGTTTCTAAATTTGTTTTCAGAAGTACTACCCTTATTAATGTTATTTTTCCTAATGAAATATTTTTTAAATCTAATGAATGGAATAAATTGCATGCTCCTGCTGACGTCGATGATGGTCACTACATTTGGCGATCGCGTAACAAACCATTATTAAACAAAGATACAATAATTTATGAACTCATTGAAACAAGTGAAGAATAGCCTCTGAGCGAAGTGAATAATAAACGCAAAAATGGTGTTTTCCCTAGAATTTCCAATCGACGACTCCTACCGTGTCTTCTAGCATTGAGTGTACACTTCCAACTTGCTCTACTCTTTACCTTACATTGAAATATGTAAATTCTTCTAGTAACCATACTTCTTCACAGACCCTTTACGCGCAGCGATGAGAATGCTTGCAGTTCTCCATTTTAGATTTTAAGTCTTCGAATCAACGCTTCTTTTTATCATCCCAATTCAGAGGCGTAGTTTAAAAATTTAATTCACTAAATAATTAATTAATTATATTGAACTATACATGAACAATTATACATACATAATATTTGGTGTCAAAATTTAAAATAATCAGTGGTATCAGTTCACACCTAAGTTCATTGTTTGGATTAGCTTTATGTTTCTCTTAACAGTCAGTCACTTATCGTTACAATAATATAAACAGGATCAGAACATATATTATTCGGGATTAAAATAATAACGGGTTTCTCAAAATAAAAATAACTTTGTGTTGCATGGATAAATTGACCGAACTCATCATGAAAAGAAATATTATTTAGATGCTTTACCAACAGATATTGAGTAGTATACGTAAAGCAATTATGACTGGACGATTTACAGTAATGAAAAAGAAGATTATTAGGGGAAATGTTACGAAATGTTATTGAACGGTAAAAACTTCGATTAAACTTCAGATTTGAAGATTTTCTTTCTTGGTTTCATATCATTTTAACGCCGATAATCTCTCGTCCCCTTTCATTGCCTATTGACAATAGAGCCAAAGCACCTAGACATTATTGAGTCTAAGGTAGTTTTTGAACAATTTTAATTTCGTTTTTAAAGTTTTTAACACACTCAGCTTCGGCCACAGGAACAGTTAAGTACACACAGGAAGCAGTCCACAGCTAGACGTTTAAGGGTCTCATTCAATCAACAATTGATTCGCAAGTCGTTTCACTCAGTCACGTCTTTAAACTTAGATATGAAAGAAAAAATGTCGTCAGGAAAAGCTTCTGCAAATTTTTAGATGCTTTTTCCCGTGGAGGCATCCCCCGCTAAAAGAGGGGAATTATCCAATATGCAATAATTATATAGCTCGATTTTGTCACCGTGAATCTTCAATCTCCACAAAATTGAATGAAGTTTTGACTTTAGTGTCATTCTTGTTTGAAATCTGAGTCGATATAACCCATTTTGAGCAGATCTTGGATGTCTTTTCAGTTAATGAACCGAAAGGCTTTAGAAGAGAGCATCACCCTGTGACGCTCATCGGCGCCAATTATTACCAGAATAGATACTTGTAGTGATTTTTGAAACAAAACTTCCGTTTTCTGAAATTGTGCTCTGAAGAACCGATGGCAAAACAACTCTGAAGGTTTCGAGCGCTCCCACACATCGTGGCCAGACAGGTCGTTTGGCTGACAGCGACGTACGTAAGGAATCACCCGGTGTCAAAATGCCTGTCCACTTCAAGTTCAAACCGCTACCTGCAGACTAAAAATAAGGCAGGGGGGTACAAAAAATCGAAATCTTACATTAATGTCTTTACCAAAGGTTTTCTGTAATATTTGAATTCTACAAATAATAATAAGGAATATGAGTCTAAACACGACTAATAAATGATATTTCAAAACCAAGATATACTTTTTGTTTTCTATCATTTCATTGCAAAATTCACGCACAAAATTGAACTTCGACCACGTATTGATGGGATTTTAAAATAAAGTAGAAATTATTCAGTCCGGTGAGTTTTTAATTTACAGGAGTAACTAAAATTGCAAGAACTTTGCTAGTCAAGACATTCCCTTCCAATTGGCAGATGAGTATTTTTAATATAGATGCATTTGTTTATGTTCATTTAATCTAGGGACGCAGCGTAGCGGATATATTCGTACACTCTGCATTTATTAATGTAGTTTATCAACTTATAATCAAATACGAGCTGAAACCCCCGAGGGAAACTGAGTCAGAAGCAACCACTGCCGATCGACTATGTGACGTCAATTATTGTTACTGTACAATTCCTACTCGTCTAAAATAACGTTTGATTACATATTCAGCGCCATTCAACCAGGGCTGAAATTATCTCGCGATACTCTTTTATTTTTTGGTTCCGTAGCACTTCCCTTTGCATCCACCGCGCCAAGATCTCAAACAGATTGTGAAGTTCGCTGTACGTCTGTTTAAAACCATTGTTTGTCATTCCCGCGTTGATTCTCTTCGCTCCGCGTTCGCCCACACTTCGCTTATGTAATCGGACGCGCTGGAAAGGCCCCTCACTCAACCACTGTCCCGCAAGTACATTTTTTTACGAAATAATTCTTCATAATAACAACATACGCGGTTAACGAATCATTTCTTACCGAATTTTCTACCGCGGGATCTTCAAAAACTTTTTGAACAGGAAACATACTTCATTCGGGGCCCAGTCTTGGTAGTTGATTGCTTCTGGTTGGGAACGATAGTGCCAATACGGAAATCCTCCTCCTTGCCCACTTTCCACCTTATTATCATGAGCTGGGATAGGTTTCTCATTTTTACCAGTTTAGACTTTTTTTTGGGGACTCTAAGGGTTCGTCAACAGCAAGGTCATTAGAGCCCATCTAATGACCTTGCACCAGTTTAGAGTTGGGAATACCGTTATTAGACGTTCTACAGACTACATTAGACACGATTTCATAAAATGTCGCCCACACCAGAGAAAGAGCAGATAGATGTTGCTTGAAATATCACTTTCTTGAGACCTATTCTACACCCAGTCCAAAACGTTTTCCTGACACAAAAAGCTTCCTCTTTTGATGCTGAGACAAGAACAGGTAGGACATTATTCTTCGAGTGGGCATCAATTTCGCGTAGATCAGTGGCGAATGCTCAATGGATGTGTCACATGTGAATGAGTGTTGTGTCACATCCCAAAGTTTTTTCAGTTTTTTAAGGTATTATATGCGCGTTGACTGAAGTCAAGTTGCAAACTGTTCACGAAACTTGCAAATATTCACTATATTACTTCTTATAATTAATAGTTCATTCTATTAATTTTTTATATTGGATGAGGACAATTATTTTGTAGTTTTAAAACTTAACAATTAATTTAGACTCCTTTGACAAGGATCGCATTGTCTTCAGTAACGTGATGCGGCTGCCATTTCTGTCAGTACAGTATTTTCCACAGTTTTTGGTGAATTATTCTTGTAAATGCCCCGTAAAGGTATGAAAATCTTAACGTCATTGCGTTCCTATTTCCATTTGCTATGTTTTAGGAGATTTTTTGTCTACGTTAAGCCAGTACTTTTGCCAGAATATCATAAAAACATAAGTCCTCGAAAGTTTTTCCATATAAACCCATAGTAATTTTAAGTCAAATAATTCAAAATTTGCGGAGTAAAGGTAAAATTTTGCGCCGTGATACTTAAACCTAGTCGCTCTGACGCACATAATACGTTAAATCATTCCAGAAAAAGTATATTTCTCTCTTCTGTAATACCCTCTCTGTTCCATTTGAACCTCATTATTTCCGCGTACTTTCCAACATGCGTCTGTCACCTCACTGGATGCGAATACGCGAAACGCACGTTGCTTCGATAACGAGGTCATTGAACTGTGCGAAGGCTGTGTCTTTGGCATCCGCTTGTGTGACCTATGTTGTCGGTATAGCGATAGAAAAACGCACTTCTCTATCTCATCATCCAAGCGCTTCCCATCCGGATTCCCACAATATTCTTCGGATATCTGAGGAACCCCAGTTGTCACGTGCTAGAGAATGAGTTATGTGCGGAATGCAAAAGTGCTTATAAAAACTCCATAGCTTTCTCTCACATTCAAAAAATGAAAACAAGTAGATAATGATGGACAATCAATCCATCTCGAAAAGGTGAATCGAACTCGAATTCAAAAATTAGGTTATTATATTTGTTAATGGTTTCTATGTATTGTTAACGTTTGTGACAGTCAATGCACACGATGGAAAATAGGAAAAATGATACAGTTGGTATCTCCATTGCAAAATAGAATACCCACCAAAAATTGTTTATATCTATGTAAATAAAAATTAAATGCTGTTCGTTGGTAACCGTATCACTTGCGAACGGCTGGACCGATTTGGCTAATTTTTTAATGCTCGTAATAGTCTGAATGAGGTTTTTAGGGAAAGAAAAATTGGAAAAGTTGCCCGGAAAATTGAAAAATTGGGAGTGCTTTTCTCTATGGGATTTTTGTATGAACTCCAAGGTCACAACTCACAATTCGAAAGATGGATATGCATAATTCTTTTTTTGTTTCGTTCGTTATGGTCCTGGGAAAGTATTCTACAAAAATTAACCCAAATTATTAATAAAACGTAATTAAAAATAGAAGTGCTTAAACTCTTCAAATTAAGGGAGTAATTTAAGAAGGAAAAAATAATCACCATTAAATTTAATGGATTATTAATTCTGTGCATTCAACAAAGATACTAAACGTCTTTAAATCGTAAAATTTCGACGAATAGTTTAGATTTTACAAGAATTTTAATGAAATGATGCAGCCGCGTCACGTGATGCCTCGGAAGCGGCTGTCGCGAGAGGGTGCAGTGTATACAGTAAACTTTTGTATTAAATTAGTGTTATTATGAATTTGAAAACTTATGATGCTGTACACGTTTTCAAAAATCAGTAAGTAAAAGAATTTCGATGTTACATTATAGATTGATTTTATTTTTTCCTGAGTAAAAGAAGATTAGTCGAAGAAAACTCCCGAGCAACGCCGGGTGATCAGATAGTAGCTAATAAAACTTATTAATTATATTATGTTAAATGAAAATGGGAGACGGGACCGAGATACGAACTCGGGACTGATTTCTACCAGATTTCTGGTAGTCCGCTTGAAGGGAGTGAACCATTTTTCACACTCCCTACCTAGATATTCTAAGTATCTGATAATTGTTTGTAAATTAATTTTTTCTCAATGTTGTCGGGGTATTTTTGCTTTTACATTTTATCTCAGCTAATTCATTAGATCGCTGTTTACTGACAAAATTACACTCCCACTGGTTTAGTAAAAATTATAATGCCAGATTCTATAAAAAAAGGTGACCGAAAAGACCCACATAAAAGCTAGGTACAGCAAAAAATAGCTAATTATATTCTGTGTTAATCGATATGAAGCCAAACGTTTTCCGTGGATGCTACTGAGTTTTTGCAGGAATAACAAAAAGAGAAAATTTATAATATGACCACTATTACTTTGAGAGAAACAAAATTATAATATTTCGCCGAGAGAATGTTACAACAGACAAAATTATAATATCTTGTAAACATATATTTCATAGTGAAAATGTTTTTGGCCTAAAAATTATTGAACAATGTTATGAAATATTGTATCCTGAATGGTGGATAGTCGCAAATTGGTCTCGTTAGATGGCTCCATGTCCAAGACAGCTAAGACAGTCAATTTCTATTCGTGTATAAGTGGAAAATTATACGTATTTGTATTTAAAGTCGAGAAAGAAAAATATCAATAATCGCAAGTCATTGATAGTTATAATAAATATTAATTGTTTGCATTCATTATGTGTAAATACAGAATAGACTAGCTGCGTTACTGCAGCTCTACTCACGCGAAAATTGTGTTTTTTGGACAACTATTCTCAGTCACCTCTTAAGTAATAACACATATAAATATAATTTCGAATAAACCCTGGATGGTGCATTTGGACCTATCCAAGAGAACGCGCGAAATTTCGAAGTACTGTACGTCACGGATGATGGCGTGTGCCTTCGGGAGTGCAGCAACCCTTGGAAAGCCCCATGCCTCTGAAAATGTCTATTAAGCAGAAGTATCCACTTGATAGCGCCAAGTCCGGACCTAAATAATTAAATGTTGCTAAGTTGTTGCGCAAGAAAAATGATTGTTGCTTCAGCCGTTTCCGAGAAACTGTGGATAGTCCAGCTAAAGACTTATCTATCCACCGTTTCTCGGAAACGGTAAGAGCGATAAATTGTTTTCCGCGCAACATATTATGTAGGTCTGGGCTTGGCGCTATAAAGTGGACACTGCACCTTAATAGACAACCTTTGAACAGCGTATAGCGTCTTTTCTTTTTCGAGCGCAAATGTGATCAGTCGATTGAATGAGATATTTTGCTCTCTACATATTGTGAATCTCTACTAGTGATAGAATGATCAACAGTTATTGTTCAACGGTGTTTTACCATGTTCTAAATACAAGGGAGACGGCAGGTTTTGTACATGCAAGCCAAGGACTTAATTTTCCGAGTGAAGAAATATATGAAGAAAGGAATCCGAAGCGGGCTAGTCGTTTCTAAACGCTGCCGAAGCGTAGATGCTGACAGCTAAGGTGCGATAAGAACAGTTTCTTGACATCATAAATTTGTCAACGACACAAAAGTATCTCGGTGTTCGTCTACGCGGCCAGATACCATTAACGATGGCGATGCCAAGAAGTCCCTTCGCAACTGACAACAAAAAGAAAGATACGAGAGGTCGAAACAACAGTTCGGGAGTCCCCAAGGACGAACCCTGAAAAACACATACGCCGGATTTTTGAAGCTCTGAACAGTTTAGTGACAGAGCTTCAAGATACGGGCGTTCAAAAAAAAAAACTAGGTGGAATTTCGATAAAGTCGGAAGGTTGAACCCACCCCACAAAACGGATGTGCCGAATTTCAAAGATCGAAACCATTTGAGAAGAGTTTCTACTATTTGGTAGAATCATGTTAGTATCCAAAGAACGGGGACAGAGAGAAAGAAACTCATTCAAAGCGGAAGATTCACTGATTTCAAACCCCAAACGCCGATGTAATAATGTGTATGGAAGGTACAAGGGACCGGTTCGGGGAAACTACCACAAATGCTAAAAGATGTATAATATAGTGAAATTGTTTCGGGAAAGCTCACAATTGTCAGGGTATTCAAAAGTTCGAAAATAAACAATTATCAATGTTCAACGGTTCGTGGTGCGGTGCCTCTGGCCCGGTCAGGTGTCGTGGTTTTGAGCGCGCCGGCCGTTCCAACGGCGCGTAACCGTTCTAACGGGCACACACGCAGTAGACCCACGAGTTTTTGATACATCAGCTTTCACCGACAATTCATAGAAAAGGACGATCTGCCCGGGCAACAGCACGCCTTCCGTTCCAACAGCCCGAGCGTGAACAGACTTTTGACCTCAGGTGCCTGCGGTGCGTCGTACAACGGACCGTCGGAACAAGGTTTTATACCGCAGTAAATGATAATCCTTGAGAAGCACTAATACAACCGTCAATAAGCTACTCTAAATAAAGAAAGCCAAACGGCCAATTTTTCGCTCGATAAACGGATTTTAATGGAACAGTATGTAATCATGACGATGACTCAAAGAATGGAGTGGCAAACGTAGGTGAACAGTTTAGAAAGTAAAATGGTTAACAGAATTATAGTGAAAATCTGGATTGATGGTAGGAGGAACATTATTTCCTCAAAATAGTTTCCCAAGCCATAAACATTCTAACCTGGTTACATCTACCATACAACCTACTAAAATAAGAAAACAGCCATCTCCAGCTCAAACAACGCAACCACCTCCCACTCGGGCAGTACCATCACCACAGCAACAACCTACAACAGCCGATCCACTGATATGCACCGCCTGTGGAAGAAAATGTAGAAGCAAAGCGGGGCTGATCTCTCACCAACGAAATATCGTCTGCAAGCAAATGCTGCGAGGGCCAGAATCATCGGACGCGATGCACAACTGAGTCATGTAAGTTTGTACATACAGTACACCAAAATGAGCTGCAATGACGTCTCATTTGCTAGTTTATTCATGATAACCTGACGAATTTGTAGATCTTTTGAACGAAAATAGATTTTTCACGAGAACCTCGGATTAACCGGCCATGTGGGTAACAAAATGACATGCAAAATATGTTCACTGTTTCTTTGACTACTCAGAATCCAAAGATCGCCGGATAGTAGAATACAAGTGGGCTTGGGGCCTCAAAGGGAAAGAAATGAATTTCATTATTCTTCAATTCACTGCGCAATCTACTCACATAAAAAATTATTCCAAAACATGAGGAATGTCCAACATTACAAGAATACATTGAATCATTACGTAACTTTTCATCATATTTTATCCATATCGATGTCCCTTGTTCAAAATATCACAGAATAAGCAAACTTAGAGAAAACCTTTCTGTAATTCTCGTTTATCCAAAATATTTGCAAATATTTCAGAATTGATAGGTTTGTAGGAAGTGTGCACAAAAATATCAGTTAAGGGATTTTGTAAAGAAAAAACATACTTCGGCAAGTACTTACCTACCAATCAATCAGTCCTATGAAATTAATTGGTATCTACTTTTATGAAAATTTCGCACGACAAGCTTTTTGAAGACAAATTATTCAACAAAAAATATTAAATAATTTTCAGTGATAAAGATAGTAAGTACGTTTATTTTTATTAGAATCTACTAATGTAAAATATGTATGCATTTGGTATCGTATAACCTTAATAAAAACCTCAACTTATTTTATTCGTTTTAGTACATGGCTGAAATAAAAGCTTGTTTTTAAAAAGGATTTTTATTTATTTTATACTTTTCAGTACTATAATTTGTTTATATATTTGTCGTAATCATTAATCTTGCTTCTTCATATGTTCACACAATACTAAAAAGACTTTTTACTAACTTTAATTTAATTAAGTAAATAGCATTTATTTAATAGCGTACTTGTGATACACCTTCCGATAGCAGAAACATCCTTTCGAGAAGCGATAGTACGATAAAACAAGAAGTTGCTTCGCTATTCGTAATAAGGCGTAGGTTATGCACTTCGTTATACTTATTTGTATGAAGAGACGGATTGCATTTCAGAGGACGCTACCTAGAAATAATCCGCCGCGAGTTTTCTCGGAATATAATCGTAATTTACAAATTTAAAAGAAAGTTTTGAGTTAGACAACGCAATTGACATCACAATTGCATTGTCACTGGGTTTATATACGACCAAATTCCAGCTCAATCGGTTGAGGGGAAATGGTTAAAAATTCAATTGCAAGATTTGGCCCACACATACTAACAGGTGAGTTAAATAAAAGATTGTGGAAACAACACAGAGCTGTTTTTATATTTTTTATGTTCCTCGGGAAGGTCAAATATACTATTCCATTTTTTCAACAGAACATTATTACACCCAAAATGAAAAGCAAATCATGGTTGTACATAATATTGGTTGTAATATTTTGATACATTTTAGAGCTTAGTTTATTTCAAGTTCACATTAATTTAGGGCTAGCATAAATTATATATTGCTACATAAATAAGTAGATAAATAATTATTGCTTAGTTTGACGATAACTAGTTAAGTTTCATTTCTTAAAGAAAAAGGAAACAGGCCTTCAGGTCAAGAAATAGTGTTAATGTAAGTCTAACATTTTCTAAAATTTTATTTATTATTTACATTATGTCTTTTGCGAGGTTCTACCACCGAACCGTTGGAATTGGGAAGGAGATATGTTAGGTTGCCGGGGAACTTATGGTACCGAACAGATTTGTGTCTGCAGTACGTGAGGAAACCCCAGCTGAAAACCTCATCTAGTTCGGCCGAGCCGGGTTTCAACCCACACTCGAGATCGTGGAAGCGAAGACGCTAGCACTAGACCGCCGCTGTCGGTTATTTTTCCAACACGTTGATGTTAATTTCTGAACGAAAAGTTCATGAATTAAAAGTTATATAAAATAAATGGTTGTCCACATGCGTCAAAGGTTAGAGATGCAAAATACCTAGATGATTTCGGGTTCATGAAGTACCCCGTTTTGGAGTTTCAGCATACGTCTGTGAATATCCGCGTTCCGATAGAAGACATTAGCTAAGAATTGATTATTATAATTGATGTCAGATGCTTAAGTCATCACTTTCGTACATCATTGGGGACATATTTGGTTTCATAAAAAGTTCACTTTGGGTATGGAACCTTGACAGTTGGCCACTCCCTCTCTCTCTAGCTTACGGTTCCTAAAATTAATGTAATGTAGGATGATCAGATTTAGAAACACAACGTTTAACAAACGACTGGCGCAATTTGACATTCACCTAAGTAATATCATTGTTACACGCTTTAAAGGAAGATATCTCCATCTTTGCAAAATAATTATTTTTTTAATTATTTTAACCATATTTTAATTTTTTCGTTATCTTGTAACATAAACAGTTGCACCTATCGCATCATAAATATCACATTTTTTATGACTATATATAGTAGAAGGACTGGCTTTTCCTTCAAACGATTACAAAAGTCCATACAAAACATATCTTGAAAATGGACTCTTAGAATTAACACACATTTTCCTGCTAGACAAAGAAGCCTAGGCCTCTCATCGGGCCAAGTTGAATTATTGCATATTTAAGTTAACCACATTCATGAAAAATAAATATATCTATCGAGTCATGGAAGATAAACGAATATTCAAATACGGATTTTATAATGGAGTGTCCGTTTGGTATACATCGAGTTGTATTACATTTTATGTATCACAATACATCTGCTTGAGAAATATGAAACTATTTGACACAACTTCCAAAATTTTTCCGTACGGAGACTTAACTGCGGAGTTTGTCACAAAAATTATACTATGTTCAATCAAACACAGAACAAAAGAGCCAAAAGTACGAGTCAAACACCAGATTTTTTAAAAGAATTATTTGGCGACTCGTTCGCATTCTTCTCAGGATATAGGGCGACATTCCAAAACAAAGAGAATCCGTTGAAAGGGACGTCTGGTAACCCCAATGATGCACACGATTTGGCAAGTATCCTTTAATAAGGTGTTCATTCAACGAAGTCCTTGTAGTTCACCTTGATTCCATTCATGTTGAAAGACTTAATATCAATAAGAATTTGCCAACTGTCGTATTTCCGAAATGAAATGAACTTATCACTTCTGAGAGAAAGATTGCTAGGGGAAAGAAATTCACCTTGGATAGAGTATTTTAATAATTTAGGTGCATGAGGCCATTACTAGGGACCCTTTCCTAATCGAAAAGGGTATGTTCTCGGTATGACCTAAGACTTATTCATTTCAAGGAAGGTCATTTTCAGTTGTGATGTGGTGTCTGGAACTGCTAGGCCGGATTTTTCTCCGTTGTCGCAGACCAAAACACACTAGATGTAATGCACTAAAAGGCAACTTTTTCTGTCCGTATTCCAACCCCTTGCATACTTTCTCTCAAGTATTTGTTCATTTTCACTTTCGAGAACTTCCTGCAGCTTTAACAGATAAATAGGAGCTACCCGTAGGTTTGATCTAGAAGAAAATCAAAGTGGTATTTTCCAACACAAAAGTACAGCACACAGTTGTGTTTCAGAAATGTCTTATATGGTGTCTTTATAATTAAAACAAAATAAAGATGGATGTTGGAAAAAAAAAGTGAAATATGACATTTTACTCCAGTAGTCAAATGCTTTTTCATTAAATGAAAAAAATTAGAAAATCGAAAGTACATTGGTGTTTACTTTATCGCAAGCTCCATCTAAATAATATTTCCCAACACCAGCATCACCATAAAACAGTGCATATGGTACTGAAATGCTCACTTACGTTAATTATACATAAGTGAACTTTCATCGTTATCCGATAAATCAAAGAACGTAACTTCCCACGATTTGCAACTTGATTTCATTCTTTCACTCTAACAGTTTAATAATAATAATCTAGTAATTAAATTTTCACAATGTAGAAAACATACACAACATCAAACCAAACACGCCATCTGTTTTAACTGTATTAGTTGTCTTTATTGTACTTGTCCGAGTTTGATGTATGAATTATGTCAGCTTTAAATTGAAAGACTCATCACATTTCAAGTGTTCCAAAAATTACACGACGACCTCAAGCACGAATTCTAACACGAGGGTACTTCAAATGTGCGTGTTCTACCAAATGTATAATGTGAATAGTCTCTTCTTAAAATTTTATTTTTTCTATCATTCACTGTTAATAACAATTGTCTGATTAATAACTGATTGTTGAAAATATAAGGATAAATACTCACTGACATAGGGAAAAGCAAAATAAAAAATGCTGCGTATAATCCCCAAAACTTATCTCTCCAAAGTCTGTTATTTCGTGACACCTGCAGTGTAGCACCCTCAAAACAAACCAAAGAGTTTATACTTTCAATGGTAGCGAAACTCTTGTTTGAATATAACGATGTGGATGATATGTTCAAAGAATAAATGTAAGTAGACATGTACTACCTAATGTGAACTATCAAAGGACTTGCAAATGACGAGGGAAATGTTAAATTATTGGGAACGTTAATGTTAAATATCTTATTTTAATAGAATACTGTGTTAATTGCAACTTATTAAAACTAACCAATCAAGTAATCTGTACTGAAAAAGAATATTCATTACAACTTGAACTATCCACTTAGTTATTTTTGTACTGGAACAACCCCAGAATATATATCATCTTGCGTGAAAATTGTATTTCCATAAATGTGTTATATGACTTATGTGTATGTATAATTGGCAAGTCAATTACATTTACTGAACAACTACATTATATAATTGTACACTGAAATGTAAAATAAAACTGTATCTCTGTTGTGTTTTTTATGTTTTCCCCGTCTCAGAACTTGTGGGAACTTCACCAGCTCTACAACTCCGTCCAAACTTAGGCTTGGGTAATTACGAGATAACCCGTTCTCGGGATCTAAGAGGAATAATTCCGTGGATAATTACGCAAATTTCCACGGTTATAAACTCCGCAAAACAAGCAAGAGTTGTTCCATAGGAGATCAACATTAGGCTTAGAGAGGCTTGCACTGTCGAGGAATAAAAGAACACACCAGCATTGTTTCGGTATGAACTACAAAATAAAATTTTAGCTACTGCCTCATCGTTCTGAAAAAAAAGGTTGTGTATTGAAGATTAGGAATCATCTCTCACCATGTGAAAAACTGGACAGCATCAGGACGTCTACATTGAAAAACGAAGCTATTCATATCGCGGTGTTCACATACCCGAGACCAAGTGACAATATAGTCCTTACACTCATTGTTTTATCTTGACTTGAACTGTCTTGGAGTACGATTCTCGACGAGGAAACTACCATCAACTGGCAATATCCGCAGGTGTAATGAGTTTGAAACAATCAAAACCTGATGATTTCGGGTGAGTATTATCCCGGGAATACTTGTCAAGTACGATAAGTCGGGTCGATTGAAACAACGCTATAATTCACACAGTAATTTCACAATTAGCACAGAGAAAACAACATACACATTTGTCTATTCGTGATTTTATTTTCCTTCTTAAAATCATCTGCTCAGCTGGACCAAACGTTAAAATTTTAGTGAAAATTAATTGCATTGTTTATACTTGGGTATATTTTTTATATATTCATACATTACACAGACTATTTATTCTTTTACATTCCGCAACAATTTGAAATTAAATTCAATTTATCCATTTCTTTCTGGAAATAAATGAAGTGTTTAACAGTAATACAACTGAGAACTTGTTATAACTGAATTATAATTGTTATAACTAAATGGCATGTAATATGTGCAAGAGGTAAAATACAAATAAAAAATTAATAAATTACAGAATGAACGATAAACGTAAATGCCTTCACTAAAAAAGTGGGCAATGTAAAAAATGCTTTTAAATATGATGGGGTCATGCTTTTCCGTCCATTGTCAGTTTAAATCACTAATAGACATTTGAATTCACCGCGCTTTCCGATAACACCCGAACCTAAGTAGTGTTTCGACGTTCAATTCTTTTACATGGTCACAGGCTGCCGCTTCCATCGAGTCCTAATTTTCACATAGTTGGATTAGCCATTTTACCTAGACATTTTTTTTTTTTTTGTGGGGCTTTAGGGCTCGTCAACATCAAAGGTCATTAGAGCCCTGTTACCTAGACATAAATAGGATGGGTATTAACCAATTTCCTTCTCAATTATTTCGAAATATGAGCACGCAACTGCTTTTCCGTTTCCACGCTAACACTGCCAATACTCGCCCTGAAATGGGACATATATAAAATTCAGGTGTAACGATTATAAGGTATAATAAAGCTATAAATATCAGTTATGAGAGCCGTTTGTACAAACTAGACTAACTCATTCTTAGTCAATCACATTTGTTACTAAAAAGACATGATAGTTAAATAATCCATCAATTATAAAATGTTCCTTCACTTCTCGACAAAATGTAATAATTTTCGTCTTTAGTTGAACATCATCTCCTATAACCGATATTTTTAATAAGTCCAATTTGCATTGCACTTAAAGCTTCATGTACACACCCATTAGGACTTCCACAAGGTTCAATTAAAGCAAACAATAATTCGTTATTAAAGAACTTATTTTTAGAACTTAAACAAGAAAGTTATATGCAGGCCATTCTGCCAGTAATCATACGTTATGGATGTCAATTCATGATTCTGAGACTTTTTCCTAAAAGAAATATTTCCGTTTTTTTACTGGTGACACATGAACATTCATGGATCTATGATATTTTAAATAAATTTACTAAGTTATTTTTAAAAATATTAGAAAAAGTCTATGTTGACAATACATATATCATTCATTAACTAGTTCAACAAAATTATTCCTTCAACAAGAGATAAGGTCAGGGTAAACAATACAAATCCCGTCACTCTTTAAAATATGAAAAAAGAAATTAAAGATTTTCCAATATATTTTGACAATGTTTTCATTACATATGTGTATAATAACACAGTACAAAAATATAAAAACAAGAGCCACTGTCTTATAATTTAGCTGAACAAAGATCACAATAGTGGCAAAGTTTATTTTCTCTTACAGATGTCAACAAAATTTTTAAATACAAAATGTCTCACACAGACTACTTATAGCTAATATCTTACTAAAGCAAGTTTGGCTAAAAAAAACTACAAATGCAGTGCTGAGAAAATGCAAACATAAAAAAATACAATGAACTTATCTTACTTCACGAATGGAGGAAACAACCTTTCCTCATCATAGAGCTGAACTCTCTACAAAATAATTATATGTAAAAAAAAAGCTGCCTTCGCACTCCTATGAACTTAAATGGCTGAACACACTGTGCACGAATCTGTACATGTGTATATAATTATACACATTGGCATACACATCAATACAACCAAATTCAGTATTCAATGCTAGTAATAACTTCTCCAACAGTAATACAATGTTTTAGCAATTTAGTCACACATGGAACAATAAACATAACCTACCCAAAGTACACTAATATAAAGAAAGCAACTATATAACATCCCTGAAATTTTCTTAGAATATAGAGGTTTCATAATTGTATAATTTTATCAAAATTTCATTTTATCAATCATTAAAACACCACACACACATAACTAAGCAGATTCCTCCACAACATAAGATAACTAACTTACTCTATCCTGAATCATGAATCATGAAATTTTATGAATGAACAATAAAGTGAACAAACTTTTTGAAATTAAAAAAATACACTATTGTTTACAAGCAGAAGCCTAAACCAGAAACACATGATATTATGACAGTTCTCATTCAATATACAAAACATCAAAAAGGTAATAATAAAAAATACAGCTAAAAAAAACTCCTCTTCAAACATGTAAAATCCTATTATAAAAGGTTATCAATATGTGTATATTATAAATGTGAATTGCAAGATGCACTTATACAAAGCTGTGAGATAAACATGATATGACACGATTTTTATTGCATTGCAAAGCTTGACCACATACCAAAATACATTACATGTTTAGCAAATTTACTTGTGCTAGTCTCACTGTATCAATGAAAATCACATGCATTATACTTTAGTTCCAATGATTTTTCTTGAAAGAGAAGAATGCAACTTACAGGCAGCTGTGTGACCACCATATTATATAAAATTATACTATAATGAAATTATACTAACAGTCTAATGGAAAATTTGGAGCATCTGTTTCTTATTGAATATGTGACCAGAATCAGAAAATACTCATCAACATAGAAAACCCACTTGGGCTGACAAAACTTGTCAAGAAGTAAGTCCCGGTAAGCTTATCTTTGATTAAAGTATCTGTGAAGTTCTGACAATATATTATTATAAATTTATACTATAAATTATAAATAATTTGGCAATAACAGCTACTGAATAATATCACTGACTTATTTCCATTGTCCTACATTACTTGGGGCAAGTAGACTCTACATGAGCAGAAGGACCTATAAGCAACAGTAGAAGAATGCTACTTGTACTGACATTGCTTCTATAAAAGAGAGATTGTGTGGTACTGCTACAACAAAAACTACAACTGTCGATAAAAAATGAGTACCATTTTTTAAATTCATAATCTGAAAATAGAGACAAGTGTCTTCTATTCAAAAATTCCTTAAAACAATAAAGAGTATAATAATTTACACTCTGCCAATTATGTTCAGATAAGCAGGGCAAAATTGCATGACCAGTCAAGCTGAATAATTGGATCGATCACATTACTTTCTGATAATAATTTATTTATTACTTTTTTATGCATCCAGCACTAAGTTTGACGAATGTCAGTAAAAAAGTTTATTTTATAGTTATATAAATATTAATTATTTTTAGTGACCCGAAAAAACTATTTTACTACATTAATCGTTTTGGTCTATTCTGCAAACTTATAAAAATATATTTTGTAAATAAACAATCATGCTCCATGTTATTTATAATTGTTTTCATGGTGTCCTGTAAATAGCTGAGATACCTGCAAGTGCCCGGAGAAACATTGTTGATTCTGAAACACGACAGCATAACCTGAATCAAGTGTTAACCTAGACCTGGTTCTGCAATTTTGGAGTGACTAGCCAGTGGTTGTGGCTCAACAGTACCTACGAAGGTCACATACCGGCAGAGGCAGAGTTTTACCATCATATCCAATACATTTACTCCTGAATGCTCGTTTGAGTAAAAGTCTCCTAAGTGTCCTAAATTAACTCCGGTGGATGTTGGAGAAGTTGCTCGCTTAACAGCAACTGACAATACAACCTTGTCCTCTTTCCCTTGCAATACCAACTTATAACAGGAGTAGCCCCAGACCCATGAGACTCATACTCTACCACAAAACACTCCTCCCTTCATGGCAGCAAGAATGATGATATAAAGACACTAATATGAAGCTATCTAATATTCTCATTAAAACTACAATGGATATTTCAATATTGGACGCCAGTTACTTAATTAGAAGACGAGAACTGAAAATGTCAGTCTCTAGCACAAGTTTTGCATGAGCATTTTAAACACTTTTGTAGTAATACATAAATTAAGAGAGAACAAAGAACACACCCAATTTTTAGAAGTGTCCCTTAACACACTAACATTTGTTTATTAATTTATGTAGAATACATTATTCCTAAACTTATGTAGAGTTTTTAAATTCTTTTTTCTCTCATTGTTTAAAATTGAAAATATTTAGATTAATAAAGAAAATTTCACAAAGATGATGAAGTCACACAGAACTGTATTATTATTTTTTCTACTGCATAAAAATATACCGTGACTACAATGGTATCTTTTTTGAAGTTCTGAAAACCTGTGATCACTTAAAATAAGAACACAATGCAAGACATGAATGAGTAACACTGGCAACATCAATCTGGACTTAAGTGAATCACAGTTGTTTCACATTCAAGCTATTTGTAAAGGCAGGAGCCCCTGGTCATATGTGACCCGTTGCAGTAGTAACAGTTTATGTATTGAAGATCCACATACTCTACGAGCTAGCTTAAATTTACTATAAAATACATCCCATCCAATATAATCATAGAACATGAATCAGGATCTTGGGGACTTACAGAATTCAACTAATTATTATCATTATTATTACTATTATTTAACTAATTCAAATAGTTTCCCAGGTTTATGGAGCTCAAACATATTTGATGCAACCTGTATTATCACATTTTAAAAAATATCCGGCAACTTAAAATGAGGTAGCTACAATAAATGTTATACAAGCACAGTAGGCCATACACTCCACTGAAGTTTTTTATTAGGACGGGTTGTGAGAGATCTTGCTCCCATCATAAACTACTACAACTGATTTTCTCACAACAGTATAATCTGAATGGTAGAGGATTCAGTTAGTAATGAATAAGCATGGGAGTAAGAACTCTCAAAATGAGTTTTAATTAAAAAAGTCAAGGGGAGCAAATGGCCGACAGGCAAATTTTTTAACTAAAGTAATTTCGGAAAATAATTGAGAGCATTTTGTTAAAGATGTACCAGAAAAACTTTCATTCAATTGAAGAGTTGAAAGTTCTGCTGGGAATACATGTGGAAAACTGGTGTGCTAATCAATTCTCAAATCCTCAAGATTCTTTTCCCAACAGTGATATCAAGCAATCCAAAGGATGTTCTACATCAATAACTGAATTGAAATGTTGATGTGAAACACACCTTCAGTAAACACTACATATACATATATATCAACGAGATTGCACAGTACTATTGCATTCTTCATTATTCACATCGCATTTAAAAATGTACAAACAACCTATACAAAATTGTAACTTCTCGTTTAAAAAATAGTATAAAATGGGACTAGTAAAAGAACACAGCAATGGAAAAATATCTTATTTTCAATCATAAGTCTTTGGGACACTGATAAAGCAAAACCCCACTTGTCACAATAACACTAAACAATTTCAGGTTTTCTTTCACTACAAGAAACCAGAAAATACACTTCATGCTCATGAAAGAATTTTAACTCAAGGAAAAGTAGCTGTATTTGGAGCAGTTTGTTTTAAGAAGTAAAATGTCAAAAGTGAAGGTCCACTAACATCTATCGCGTAACAGCTTTGAACATTTATATTGAATTTCCATATTGATTAAAAAGGAATCCAACCAGAGAGGGATACAAACCCCTTCCCATTTTCTGTTGGAAAAAATGTAACCCCAAAAAACATAAGTTTTAGAATGTTTACATTTACATAGAAAGCAATTATAAAATACAAAAACAATCTTGTTTCACTTAGATGTATACACATCTCTATATACTAACTTCTGGTTTCAAATCACCCCCATCTCTTCAAAATAAAAATTCAGAATTCCCTATTGCTTCACATTATTAAAACAAATCATCATCAACATGGATGATACAGTCATAATGAAAAAACTAATACTATCCGTAAATTACAAAACAAAAATGCTAAATTGCATGTATAATTAAAGCTATTTAAGCTTCAACATTCTTGTAAAACATAATATTCAGTACAATACCAGTTACTCTGCAACATGATAATTTTTGCAATATAAAAATGTTGTCCTATTCTTTTCATACAAAATTTGTCATCAAAACAGGCAAGAAAACTTTTGTGAAAATGTATACAAGCATCAAACTTAACAAAAAGTAACTTTTAGTTACATTTCATCATATTCAGTCTGTTCATATTCGTTGTAAAAAAGTTGTACCAAGAGGTATTTCAGACAATGGGGTTTCACAATCTCTATAAATTCCCAAATGAATGCAACAAAGTAACAAAATAATATAATAATATCATTCAATGAGACTAACAATTTGAGTCTATTGGAGGTATACGTCCTTCACAAACAATTGCAGGAAATAACTACAATATTATTTTTATAATGTTTTATGACATATCTCACACAGTATTAATACGTTAGGAGAGAAAAAGGAGGTAATTCTACGACATTCTTGAAAGTCACATTACTATCATATAATATCTTTGGTTAGTTCATGGTCAATGCCAAAATACTGATAGAAACATCTAATTACAGCAATACAAGCCTCATAGTCCTAAATCAATCCTTTAAATGATGTACATACATTTACCTCATACTATTAACTTTTCATTCCTATAAACCCAAGCCCTTGTCTTCCTGTGCTCATGAGAGTGAAACTAATTCCACTATACAACTATTCTATGTCATAAGTTTCAACTTTAAACATCCTCTACTGGTTTAATTTTAACAGCATTAGGTGCATACTGGTGACCACCCTTGTCTTCTGGAGGCATGGTTCCCGTGAATGGATCATCTTCTTTCGCTACACAAAGAGATATTCCATCAATGTCTTCTTGCATTTAAATACACAGGGGGCACAACAAATAAGAGTAACATGCTCACTGAAAGGTGACACACACAAAATAAATTGTAAGAGGAATATTCTATTGAAGTACATCAACTATTACTTGACAGTTAATAATATTACACTGGTCATAAATTAAGAACACAGTAGGTATGAGAAATTAACCAACATGAAATGGCTAGTCAGGAATAAAACAAATCACTAAAATGTCAATAAAAAATGTATTATTTACTGTCCCTATAGGCTCTGCTTTTTCATCATTAAAACTAAGACAACAAAATTTATGTCTCCCCTTCACCTGCAGATGTTTCAACAAAACTTATGTTGATTTTTGAGTTTCAAAAAATTCTATATTTGACCAAGAATACAGTTTCATCAATGTTTCATGTTTTCTGGAAAATCTCACACCCCTGAACACTCGGAATTCTGAGAAAGGTACCACCCCATTCTACCGTAAATTAAATTTTTGAACCCAACTTAGAATGTTTGCAATTGAAGCTGAATATTTTTATGAAAATGATAAATGCCATACTGGTAATAACTTACTCTGAATGCATTCCACACTTCTTACACTTTCATGAACAGTGAAAGCCACACATATATAACTCGAGGGGAAAGGGGACTAAGTTCAATATACCTGAGAATTAAATACATGCAGGCAATCAGTTTTCATTATACATAGCTCGAAAGGGGAAGTTAAGAGGTAAAACAGCTGTTTCATTCACTTAGTAGAACCTGAGTATAGGATACATTGTTATTACATGCCTATTTTCACATATTCAAAATTTAATAATAGATTTGGAACACATTTTCATATATTTAACTAGTTTTTGACAAAATATCTTTCCTTTGTTAACGAGCAGAGTTTCTGTGCATAGCTAGCTATTTTTGGTCCCATATTTCGGCCTTTTTATGATAGCACATTCACTAAGTTGATCATAATCATCACTATCAAGTACTTCTAGTCCCATGTGTGTCCAAGTTTCTTCTATATTACCCTCAATTATTATGCTGTAATTTCGTTTTTAGTTGAGTATTATATGTTAAGGTTTTAAATGTGCATTCCCAAGATATCTTTCTATAATTTTTTAAAATTCATACAAATGTAAAATGTGACCAATATAAGAGTCTAAAACAGAACTACAATACTTTTTATTCTTTTACACTTCACCTCCGTAAAAATACTCGGCAAAGAAGGTATTGGCAGAACTTGAAGGACTACAAATGTTGACTTCTAACATTTCAATTCATACTTTCCAAATTCAATACATGTGGGAGAGAACCACCCAACAAGAGCCAAAAATTGTTTTCAAGTTTGTTATATGTGGGTTATTTTACATAACAAATAGTAGTTTAATTTAAGGGAACGGAGGAAAAGTTCAATACAGGTGGAAATTTAGTATATGTCAGCTTCATTGCACTTTAATCCACAAGAGCACTTAGAATTAGAACCATCGGATGGCTTTACTAATAACACTTCAAACTGTGTTGTTTAAAATAAATCCAAGTAAGAAAATAACAATATAAAAAATGGCAGTACCACAAAAAATTGCTCGTGTTCAAATCTTCCAAGAAACTGAATTCTGTAAAAAGTAAAAGTTGTGCAGTGTTTTGACAACACTATTTCAAATACTAAATGGACGATCTTAATTTCCAAAACTATTCTTGATAAATCCCCAAAATACACAGCAATTCATCTTTACATCTCCACAAACTGGATTTGATGCTTATCCACAATTCTACAGAAAGTGAATCAATTGAAACCCTTTCTAATTCTCGTGAACTAAAGTAGGTACATTATCAACAAAAACAATGACACGCTAAAATTATAGGAAAGACCCTGGCATTAAAAATATTAGAATTATTTCACGTGCTATATTTAGACTGAGGTCCATTGGCCATAGTTAGATGGAAGTGAAAAACTGAATGAAAGTACTACCAATCCCAAAAATTACTAATATAATTACTTTGAAAGATTCTTTCAAAAAATAATTAGAATCAGGCCTGTCATGCAACAAACAATTCAAGATTCCCGAACATTTCCAGTATACAAATTTTAATTTTTCAGGTAAGTTTGATCATTCTTTAAAAGTATGAAGTGTTTCTCTCAAGTTCATTCAAATTTTAAGGCAAAAATTAATTTCACAACTGAATTACAAAATTTAATTCATTTACACTTTCATAACCTATTGTAAAGTAGACTTTTTAAAAACTAAAATATGGTAAAGTTAAAATATTAACACCTGAAAATAATTGAAATTTCATCTTCGGATATAAGCATACTGATGATTGCTAACAGGTTCAACCTTGACCAATTTAAAATTTAGAGGTAAATTCTCTTCTACTTTTCAACAAAATGCCTGCAAAGCTACAAGACAAATTTTCCTAGTAAAATGAGAAGTAATTTTATGAAGCTATAACAAATCCCAAATTCAGTAAATAAATAGAATTAATAAATGAAGATAAAATAAGAAATAAATCAAAATCTCACAAACTGAAATATGTTTTCCCTTTATTAACAATTTTTTCAGTATTAGCATATTCAGTCTCTCAACTTTCCCAAGTTTTCTGCACACATAACAGTTTTAACAATACGATAACCGTAAGCAGAAGGAACTGCATAAGAGGATTTACCAATCCCTTTGTTAATTTTAATATTGTGAAATTTTATTATCTAATATCTTCTTTCATAACAATGCTGAGGAACACAAATAATATATCCAATTCATTTTCCTCATATGTACCGAGCACTGAGACAGATTTTCCACAAAAATATTAAATATTAATATAGTCTAAGACTTAATTTATGACAACCAGTGTAGCAACACATTAGTTAGTTTTCTAGAAAACAGAGAAAAGGAGGAAATGTTAATAGAAGGAACAAAGAAATAAAATTCATTAACAGATTACCGCACAAGATAAAAATTAGTTTCATAGCAAACTGGCAATTCAAAACTAAGTGCACATCTAATAGGTCAATCGACAATCATTAATACTTATAATCTAGAAGATTTATTAGAGAAAACTACAAAACATCATTCCCAAGTAATGTACACTTTCCACATCACAGTGTTATTCTAAGGGATGTGTAACAAACCAATGCCATACAGCAATCAGAAGTCCGTTCTTCTAAATGGCACACAGAAAGCAAGCATCTACAAATATTGAAAATTTTTATATTACACCTACCATAAGCTATTATATCACCCTGAGTATAATTTACACGGCACGTGCTGTAGAGAGGGCATCTCCCCCAAAAACAGCAAATCACAATGGCCACAGTTAACATTAAACATGAGCATATTACTGTAAGGCCAACTGTCATAACAAGCCTAAAGGAATGAAAAAGAATTACTTTCAGACAACCTAAGGTAAGATTAATACTTCATATAACTGCACAGTAATAATAATAATAATAATAAATTTATTGTCAAAAAAAACAGTACAAACTGCGTATGACCATGTGGAGGACAATAAACTAATTTACTCTCCGGAAGCAAGCAAGGGACCATCCCATCAATTCCGATCAAGGGCCCTAAGACAGAGGCGGATTCAAAAATTTCAGCAAAAATTCCTAGATAAGATAAAAAGTTAGCTGCGAGTTATAATACTAATAGAATGTCAATATGTTTGTAATTTAACGCAAAAAATTTACATGTACAAATTATTATCGAAATATCGATTATTCTGATTATAGTGTTTAAAAATCAAAAGAATTGAAATAACACTAAATTCACGATGTATTGTTACAATAAACACGCCCCTAGACAAAGTCTAGACAACCTGTATATGAAATCCGCCTCACGTAAATGATTAACTAAAACATTTCTAACCAACCCTTAGTTGATTAACAGTATTTCCATCATCAACCATTCATTAAGCTGTCTTTTTTTGTAATTTTAAACACATATTGTCTTTCTAACTGATTGGTTCATTAGTAAAAATTTCTCAAAAACTGTTCAGTAGTTTTGGTTTAACTACATTTTTTTTCTATTGCACTTCATGATCATGTCATGTTAGTAGATGCTAAATGGTAAAGTGTAACTTCTACTTGAAAGTATTCGAGTACTGTAAAAGTTCATGTAAGACAGAATCAAATATTCAGACTTGCTCATTTTCAAAAGGCATCTATAATCTTGAATATTTTCACACGAAAATTTGAAAATGTTTTGCTGACTACCATATGGGTGCTATTTAAGTTACCATTAAGTTTATTTTTCATTTTCATCAAGTCCTTTGTAATTGTGTATTTATAATTATATTATAAATGGAATGGTTCATAAAGCCACTACAGTAAAATTATGAAATAAAAGTTAAAATTTTGAAGAAAAAAAAAGAAAATTTTTTTGTTTTGTTTTGTCAATCAGAAAAACATTTTTCTTCAAAGTACAAAAATATAACTTGACTCAAAATTTTGACAATTAAGGGTTAAAGTAAGTTCATACCAAATTAAGCAAGGGAAAATCACAGGAGGGAAGATAAATCTTTATGATACATTCTCCTAAATATGCTTAAAAGATATTTTCAAAATACTTCAATATTTACTGACAAAGTTTCATTAAATTAGAGTTACTTTATTTTAGAACAATTTTATTCTCAAGGCAAAGTTCTCTAGCAATAGCATTTGACAACAGAATGCATTGAGACAATATATCTACAATGATGAATACAATGAAAATATAAACAACAATTAGCTTTTTATGCTACATGAAGTGATAAACTGTTATCAATAGCTACATTCATAGAATTAGTACCTGTGGAAAACTTTTCAATCCAGAATCTATTCAAAAATTGTTAACTAAGTATCAAGAGTTACTTCTAATTGAATGGATCCTGAAGTTTAACAAGCAATATCATCAATCACACTTTAAGTAAATGCAATCTGAGTGAGTACAATTAGAAAAGGAGGCATAGTAAACAAAACCTTGAACTAACAATGAATAAAACTATTATTAAAACATTTCAAAAATGTTTAGTAGAAATATGAAAGCTTTTGATGGTCCCCAACCTAGAGGATGAAGAATATAAATCAAGTGCTATATGAATCATGAATATTCCACAAGTGGATAATATTCACATTAAAGGTGGGTCAGAATGAGAGACTAATATGCAACAGAAGGGAGAAAAAATAGTAGATTTTTCCATTGGGGCTATAGGGCTCGCCAACGTCAAGGTCTTTAGAGTCCTTTAAAAAAATGGTAGAAGAGAAAACACAAGTAAATTCACGATGCTAGTACAACTTGGAGCAGTAACATACCTACACCTCATGAGGTCAGGGGCGGGAATATTTATGGAGGTCCCTATACACAAACGTGTTTGCATGCCAACTAGTACATATCCAACTCTCCAATGAATTAAAAAGAATTGATATTTGAGTTTCATTTATTAAAAAGGACAAAGTTTATTTATTTTATGGCTTTAAAATGTTTCAGGTAATATTTAAGTTCAAATTCAAGAGTTTAAATGATATTTAGTGACCCATTTGGAAGTCTCGTACATGATAAAGCCTGGGACGGACCACTCTCACCGCCCCAGTCTAGACTTGCTACTGACTTGGAGAGAAAGGTTTCCATGGAATTATGATGTATTGTACCTAGAATCAATGGAAAATGGGGAGAAACTTCCCATGAAACAGTTTAGTAGCAAATAAAAATATGAAAGTAATTTATCAGCTAAACATTTTAACAGCTTTCTCTCTACCAGTAAAAGAATGAAAGAACCTAAGCTTCTTAGAGGAACAGAATAGGAATAAGAGTCCCACGGTCCAAAATCAATAAGGGGCATAACAACAGTAAGAGACAGAAGTAATGACAACCCAGAAATAATCTTCAAACAAGACTTCTAGGAATACATGAAATGAACCAAGATGTAAACCCTTAACAAATCTTGATTCAAAACATTCCACCAACAACCCTTATTTCTCGTTCTAAAAATTTTAACAATGAGATAATGAAAACAAATTGAAAAATTTAAGGCAGCCATGAATAATATAATCTCCGTAAAGTTACAGGAAGAAATAATGTTATTCTAAATATGTTTCAACTATACCACCTCAGACAAATCTCTCAATAAAACTAATTTTTAAACACAAAAGTTGTCAACCCTAAAAGCAACAGAAAATTATTGATTTTTTTAATCAAAAAGATGAAAATTTATAATGAAGCAATTTTATCGATATCAATGTATTATAAAGTGAATATTTAAAATAAAGAATGCCAGATAAAGACCAGCCTTGTGTAGTTTCAGAAAACTCCACACCTTTTTTAATATTATCATTAAAATCATGATTGATGGCAAAAGAGTAGTAGTATAGTAAGTGCGGCAAAGTAAGTACTTAATAAAATCAGCAATTAAACTCCCAAGATTTCACTGAATTTGAGTAATATTAATTATTTATGACGAAATACATTTTGGGGATTCATTCCACAATTTAGTTCCGTAACTCTAGCTGATATTTGAACAAAGAATCTGTGAAACACAGTCACATTACAAATAATTACTTACATTAAATAAAGACTGGATAAATTACATAATTAGATGTGATCATAAAGGTTCTCTCATGAACATATGTTAAAGTGAGTGGAATCTTTTACTCATTACCTTACTTTTCAGAATCACTTCCACTACAATAAAATTGATGATTCAAAAAATTTTGATGTGAAGAGAACATATTTTCATGATTTACTAATATTTCAATTAAGTTTACACAACTTTTAAAAAAGAAAGGTTTTTCTCCCTCATTTTGAGAATATGAACGTAGACACTTCTCATCAAATCCACAACTAGGTAACATGATTCCATCAAGAAACAAAATTGGAAGTAATGCTGTATGGTCACAAACAAAAATAAATTTGTTCTCTTGTAGAGTAAGTATGAGAATTTTAACTTTGTGTGAACTTTTATAGGTTGAAAACAATTTTCAGTTTCTCTCTCTCATAATATTCACCCCAGAATATTTACGTTAACTAGGTTCATACACATAATTTGTGCATACATGGTATCAAGATTAAAGAGAATTAAAGTACTTCACTTTCAAACATGAAATAGCCATTTGATTTAAACCAAATTTAATAGAAATGAAATTGCTGACAAAAATCTCAAATCTTACATACATTTGGTAAAATCAAATACAAGGCAAATTTCAATATAATGCAAAACAGGTTAACCCCTCAAACCATTTGTTGGTAGTTCTAAAAATTATTTCTATTTCCCTTTACTCAATTGTCAAATAAAATCCATCAAAACAGATTAATTCAAGGTACAAGAAAATCCATTTACGAACGTCAAAATGAAAAGATACATGAGAAAACTAGAGTTATCGATAATTCAGAAGAGTCAACAATTAATGAACATATTTTTGTGAGTACACAAGATAGATTTTGGAAATCTTTGAAGAACTAATGAATAAGAGAATCAAGAGATGGGGAAACCATAAACACAGTGAAATAATAATGGCAAAACAAAACAATGGAGTTGGTCAGTAAGGAAGAACTAAACATACACATTCTGTGTTAATTAACATACAAGAAACTTCTGAAGCTAACACTAACATTACAATATATGTACATAAAAATAATACAATATGAATACATCTCTTATAAACAAAAAATAGATAACTTGACAATACACCACAAATAATGCCAAATCACATTTAAATAAAAACCTGCTGACATAAGTTGAGTAAGAAAATTATTCCCAGTTACCAAGATAAATAATAAGAAATCTTATTGATATCAAGGAGCAACTTTTGTGTTCACAACAAAATTGATAATAATTAGAGATGTAATTTTCATATTTGTATCCACAAACAATTCAAAAATCTAAGTAACTCATTACTCTATTCTATTTCCAAAAGAAAGGAAAAATTAATCCATAACAATATGGGAATTCTAATTCAACTTTCAAAAGAATATAAACTTACGAACAGTACTAAATATTTGGCTATTTCTACTGTTCTGATTTACACTTCTAAAAATGTACAATTAGAAAAAAATAGACAAATATGCTAGGTATTAAGTAAAAGAGTTATCCTAGTCTTACCCATCATCTATTTGCATTATTGGTCTTTGAGGTGATGGACAACACTGAAATCGGGAATCCCAACAACATTCTGTGTAGTCACTGGGATCTCCTCGCCCAGGGCAAGACAATAATCCATGTTTCCTACGCAATGAGGCTCCAGAGGTATCATTAAATTCACCAGGGGTCCCACTGTTCTCAGTTATATTACAACGAGCAGTATCTAAACATGCAAGTTCATGTCATATGCAAGAAACAACTTTTTTTAAAGAGCCATAGAGGCAGTAAGTTCACAGCATATATAAATTAATGAAAATTTCAAATTTAAATAAGAAAATAAGTTTTAAAGACAAACGTTTAAACAACATAATACTAACCTCCACAACAAATGAACGCAACAAAAACGTTCGCAAAAATAATTGCATTTGCAACTTTCATCGTGACCAGAGAAACCTTGAGCATTTTTACAATTCACAGGGCAATTCGGTGAATTGTTGTACGTTCAAATATCGCAGAAATCGATAAAATACTAAATATGGAAATAAAATTTACAGTGACAGGACACGCCCGTGTCAACGGGTTTATGGAAGAATTGACTTTCCCACGAGGGAATGGGTAAAATATGGGATTAACACATCTTCTGAACGAAACACCGTACTCAGCTCCCCACATTGATATCCATTCACCCTCACTTCACGCCACCCACTCATTCACCGCCCTCCCACAGCCCCCGACACGCACCGCTTGGCTAGCTTGGCTTGCGCACACGTCGTGCATCACCGGCCCACGCGCACCCAGCCCCTCCCTTCAGTTCGCTTCTTCCTGTTTAGGTCCCGTCACCTTCCGGGTGTCTCCGTTTATTTCCGCCTTGCCTCATATGGCGCTCCACTGCTCAATTTTTTCTCTACACTTGCCCCTTACAGACGCTTCTTGGTTCACGTAAACGATTTTGTCAGACTTTTCAGTAAATCTGCTCAAATACATTTAATAAACACTTATACAGAATCATTAAGCGCATATGTATAATTCTCTGTTTTGTTTGAAAAGTTCTTCAAATTTGTCAACATTTTCGTTCTTAAGGTAGCAGTAGTTATGAAATGTTCCCCGATGTTCTCATAACTAAACTGCGATAAATACTATTTCTAACTCGCTTTAGTTATGTGCAGATTCGAACTAGATGCAAGACATGACGTCATTGGAGACTCAAATTATCCAATTTTATTCCTCTCTTTTATTCTCTCGCATTATACTCATCGTTACTCGTATCCCTTTTTATTTCTGCGCCAATAAAAGTCAATTACGGCCATTAGCCAGGAGTTAACAAGTGTTCATAAAATCGGCCTCCGTGGATTCGTTATAATACATCTCGAGCTGTAGTATTTTTATATCAACTTCACTTACGAAAAAGATGCCGAAAATATTGGCTAATACACAAAAGAATGGGCGTGTACGGTGTTTACAGAAAAAACTCCGATGTGGTGAATTTAAATCTTCAATTTATGAAATGAAATGCGAAATCCTGCAGTCGAACTGGCAAATGCTAGAGACGTACATTTTAGTCATGCATGGAGAGTTATTAAACAGCTTCAAGTCAAAATAAACTATTTGAAATGTATGAATTGAAAAAGAACCTGTCACAACGAAAAATTTACTTAAACCCTTCTTCCAAACTTAAGAAAAGTTTCCGTAGTTTATTCACAAATTAAAAATCTCCGTTAATTTCTTAGTGAATGTTTTTCTGAAAATCTGAATCATCTCGTTTGTAATACCATTTTATCCTGGACTTTAACACTTTTTGGTTTCATCTAAGAATTTTATTACTGTGTCTTCTGTTACTGTTCTTTCTTTCCTTCCTTCCTTCGGAATACAAATAGCTTACCTACCAGTTACCAACTCCCCATGATACATTAATTCATTATACTCACTATAATTGAAAATAAAGTATCTCCGCTAATTTCAGTATTTTGTCATATTATCGTCCAAAATCCACGCTGTTTGAGGAATATCTCGCGATCTCCTCGAGCTCACGAATCTTTGATAGGGGTTTGTGTCACGTTTCAGCGCACTTACAGTAGATATGAGAAGTATATTTGACCTGGCGACGCCCATGCGTAGAATTGCCGGAAAAGGAATTACTGTAATTACGATGACTTCCGAAAGTGTTGCAAGAGTACAACCACAGCTTGTAATTAGCCCCGTAATAAATAATCACTCAGTAATCGAAGGTGCTCTCCATGAGAACAATCTATACTTTTATACCTCAGAGAAGTTATTGATGCCCTTGAGGTGTTGCAAGTACCTCTTGAAACCAAAGACTATCGAATCCGTCTTCACAATTCAGGCGCCAAAATCTATCGCAATGTCGCTAAGTAGACAGTCACTGTGGGTCTGTTTTCTTGGAAATATTCAGGTCTAATTATCTCATATTGGGCTTTCCCGCACCACACTAATTTTTTCACTATGTAGGGGCTTTAGATAGGCTTCCCGGATATCATTTTCCGATGACGGCAATTTTGTTTCAATACGGCAACTGATAAGCAAATATGTGGTATGGCCACGGTTCAAGAGAATCATGGTGGTCGTTTTCCCCGATTTTCAGAATTGTTCCTGCATGAAAATGAAGGTGCAAAATTCGGTGAACTCACATGTGTAAAGCTGTATTCCCACCGCTGATTGGCAAGGGTTTGTCGAACTCTTTCGAATTGTTCTGGAGTTCTATGCCTCAGGCAAAGCTAAGTTGAGGCAGCTGAGTCTACTTACTTGCAGCCAAAGGTTAGAGATCACGGAGATGACGCCGGCTGCCCATCACAATTGGCATCTCGTTTTCCGTAACGAAAATGTTTGATTCAAGCGTCTGGGCTCCAAGATTTCCAACCAACAAAGGGTGTATAGAAGCATCACAGATCGTTGGAATTTAGAAACGCGATGTCACACACGTCGAACAGGGTACTTTTTCAGCCTTCTTTATTTGCTTACCGCGATGAATAGTACCGTAGTGCATTACGCAATTTTCAGTGATTAGGATAAAGGTTACGGGGTTCACGTTCGTTTCTCTAATCCGGTTCCAAACACAGAATACATTCAGAACTCCATCTTTCTTATTAAGCATTAATTTTTTTGTCTCAAATATGCTCACTATTTTATAATTACCATTCTCGATTTTTGAATGCATATTTTTATACAAATCAAAAATGGTATTTTTTAAATTATGTCCCTTTCTTGTTTTTATTTTAAGTTTAAACAGGAGTCCTCGTGATTTAAAATATTATATTCCATCTATTTCAATTTGTATAGTTAATTATTTTTCGTGTCCACTCCTTTACATCAAAATTCCTTTACAGCAAATACACTGGCTAGGCTAGGTTAGTTTGCTATGAGAAGGATGTCCATGTCTTCCATTGAATTCAAATGATGAGAAACGTTTACTATTCATCTACAGTAAAAGTATAGTTGGCATCATTTTTGGAAGTTTGTGATACAATATCATCCATTACACCTTGCAAAAACAAACATTCAAATATTTTGAGGTGATTTTTCTTCAAATTTTACAACCAGTTCCATTGCTTATTTCTCAGCAATAGTACCTCTACTGGGTATATCAGAATGAGGTACACATTTTTTCCAATCTCCAATTTCAGATTTTTCTTTCATGAGTGATTTTTCAAGTCTTTTCTTCTGAATTTTGCTTGGGCGTGGGTGGCCTGAATGATCATTTGCTTCATAGCAATGTTTCATCCAATGTCTGCTAGTTGAGGCACAGAGTGAGACACTTCCTAAGTCTCGATTTGTTATGACATAGTGTTTTAATATTTGTAAGTCTAAATTATCTGGTATTTCATAAACTTGAGGATCAGCACACAACACCATCTTTATAGTCACAATATTACTCTTCTGAGATAGTGCATAGTATAAGTATGTGTGTGTATATATATAAAAATAATTTATGATGATAGAAGTGGTGTCCTAAAAATATGTCAGTGGTAGAAAATAGAAAAGTTAAAAAAAAAAAAACTTACTCTGGCCCTCTGAGCATAATCAAATGACTATCTAAAAATACCCCAGGAAAAATAGGAATAACAAGTTAAGATGGAGATCACTATATTCAAACATGTAAATCCCTTAGCTGGAGGGTTCGGAATATCCTTGTACTTTGTTTTAATCAAAAACTTTAACTTTAAAAGGGTTGGTTTCATGGAACCAACTAAAATGTGTCCTCTGGAGATAGTTTGAAATTTTTTTGACACGTTATACATTGGACAAACATTTAGGGAAAGATTCAATTTCAAAAACTAAACCCCATTTGTGGAATTTTGAAGTAAAAACAGAAAAATTTGATTGTGAGGTACATCTGACCATTACCAAGTTGCTACAATAGAAGACATTCAGTTGAAGTTACCTCCAAAGCATGCTCCTGAGATTGGCCAAAATATAAAATGTTAGTGAATATCTATATGAAAACAATCAATTAATATTTTTTATAGTGTGAAGACTTCACGTGGTGTAATACCTGCAGAATTTTCCAATGTTATCTGTAATTAAGCTTCCTCCTCCATTCAAACATTCCTTTGCCAATGCCTACAGCAAATTTGTCAAACTTTTAAAATTTGTAAGACTGATGCACCAACTATTAAAATTTGTAAGGCTTTTACATACATACACACATTTTTGTTTGGGTACTGTATAATTGTACTGTACCCTTACCCCCAAATTGTATCACTCAAAATCTGTTGTTAATAATTTGTTGACAAGAATAATGAGCCAATAATGAAATAGTGAGTTCCATAGAAGCTTTAATAATGTCTTGAAAAATAATAAAGTTCCTTAAAGGTTTCAGTAATACCTTCTGAAATCTTGCATGAAAAGCATATCGTAAAACATGAAAATTCTAGTCAATCAAAAAAAAGTATTAGAATTTAGTTTACCATAAATAGCTTTCTAAAAATGTCTAAAAACAATACAAAGCAACACCACTAAAACCAGTCAAAACAGTTTTTACGGAGAATATCCTTTTTGTCATTATATAACACAGAAAACAAACTTGAACATACACAATCCCTCAAATAGCAGTTAGCCACACCAGAAGGCAACAGATTAGCTTCAGCACAAGTTCAGAAGAACAACTATGAACTGTGCTACAGGAAAACATGCACTTTGAAATGTGTCTAAACAGGTCATTATGTTATTGTATTATTGTCACTGTACTCTATTTTGCAGTAGATATTAATTGTATTTAAGAAGCATCAGATTTCTTTTGCACTTCCTGTATAAAAATAGTTAACTATATAAAATCAAATATTAATATAAATATGTTTTATTCAATTATGAAACAAAAATGTAAATACAGGACGTCAGTTAGTAGGAAAAGGAACTGTAAATTAAGTTTTTAGAGGGTTTTTAAATCTTTAGCCAATAATTGAAATTGTCCATAAAACTAAGCAGACTTGAAAGATCTAAAACCATGTTCAGGTGAGTGCAAGTATGTGAATGGAGCAGAACACTGAACGGAAAGGATTCCAGATAAGCACAAGTCACATATCAAACATAGTTAAAGGGTTTCCAGCTATTCTTTTCTGTTAATACCAAGCACACAAAACACTATATAAACATATATATTACCTGCAAACCATAGGAATAAATTGAGATAATTTCCAAGTTTTTGCACTAAAGATTAAATTTGAATGAATAGTGCTAAGAGCTTCAAATGTTTTGGAACAAACAATTCTGCTCTATCATTGAACTTAAACCGATATGGAAACTTTAAATACCAAACCCAAATTTCAATAGGTTCTCAACATACGAGAAATAACACTCCGACACCCAAAAATATGGATTTCATTCAGAGGAAGTAAAAATCAAGTCTCACATTATTAGTAATAGCAAAAATTTATTATTAAAATACATTTCTCAACATCTGCATTGGACAAATATTACATACAGTCTTTTTTTTAATATCCCAAAGCATTCAAAATCCATTCTTATTCATGAAACTAATAATAATAAAATATAACAACTGGCATACTTTAAAAAGTTAATCCTAATCACAAACTCATGTGAGTTTACACTTAGGGTAAAGTCTGTAAAACTAAACGAATTATCTTTCAACACTAACCAAGCCCAATCACTTTGAATTCTCATTTAACATTTAACTTGCAGAAAATTTTATCACATTCATAAAACACAGAAGTATAACAAGTTTTGATTTATTACACAAAATGAAAGCAATATATTTCTATTTCCATACCAATATTGAGGCTTACAATACTCACCAAAAATAATCGGATGCACAAGTTTTATTTAAACAAGGAAAAAAATAAGCTGCAGAACATAGAAAGTAGTAAATGCCTCTCATAATACAAAATAACAATTCACACATTTAAAATTATACTAATTTTTAAAACAAACTAACAAACAAGACCAACTATTACTTACTCCTGAAAAAAAATATTTTTTTTTTTTTGGGGGGGGGCAATTGCAACAACTTACAAACAAATTAAAAGTTTAACTATTGGCATATAACAAAAGCTGCATGCCACCAATAACAAGGCACCTTTACACATGGTAACTTGCTCCTTCAAGGCGTTCATCTGACAGCCAGGAAACTAACCATATGGAAGTAGACTGAGATAACCAAAGCATATTAAGCAGGACCCCTTCAAGCTGACCCAAGAGTGCACCTGCACTGACATCTAATATATGGTGTCTCTGCAGAAGTACACGGGATACACAAACAGAAACACTCCATACCAGTAATGGTGGAACAATAATAAATGGTACAGGCCAGAGATGAATAAAAAAATAGGTAACGAGAGATGCTCGAGAGGCATGACCAGAAGGGAAGGAAAATTTATCAGGACCCAGGGTCACGAACATGTCTGATGTGTTGGTTGCTGGCCTGCGGCGACGAGTAGCTGCCTTCAGCAAAGCAATTATTATAATATCCAACAGCAAACCTGGACAGGAAAGGAGACAAATCGGTCCACCACTCCACAAACTTAATACAAACAAGAAATTATAAACATAATAAAGGAAGAAACATACTCTTAATTAAACCAATTACATATTCAATACCCATGTGAAAAAAATGAATGTGTAAACACAAAACAAGAAAAAAAATTGTATAGTTCACTAGTGAATGATAAGGTTACTCCACAGTAAATTCATTCAATAATTTCAATTTAACTACTCAATTTAAAAACAAGCAACAAACTATGAAAATGTAACAACTACAAAAATATCATAATTACTTATTAAAGGAATGCTTAGATTATTTCTCACAGAGGCTACTTCTTACTGAACATACCACTTATTTCTTAAAGAGGCTATTTTCCAACAGCAAGGATACTTTTTAGAACAAACAAATCCCAAATGAATCATTTAGCTCAAACATACAAATCTGCAAATGTTTATCCACAACACACATCTTTTGCTCTCCAAATAATTATTTGCAAGTCTATTCACAAGAAGTTCACATGTTTCTTAACAAATACTCAAAAGCTTTTCATAAAACCTACCAGAGTTCTGGAGCATAAATTTATTTTAGTATATTCTTGTAAAACCCTGATTGATTCATAATTATGTATGCTCTGTCAGGTTCAAAGATAAACTACCACTCCTGGATATAGCTTAACAACAGTTCATTAAACTAACAATCATTCAAAATATACTTAATGTCATATGCTCGAGCGACATACTAATTTATTGGTTTCAATACATGGCATGCAAAGCACAAATGCCAAATTAATTTTCTTTGTTAATAGTTCAATGGTTGTTCTTTTCTCCTCACAAAAGAATTAGGATCAAACAAAGCTGAAGATCAAAACAGTAAAGAAATGAAATTAGAAGAAAAATATTGCAACTGTCTCTCTAATTTTAATCTCCAACAGTTTGATATATTCGAAGAATTCACAAAACTTGAGCAGAAATTTTAAAAAGGAATTTACTATTTGAATAATTTTCAATAATTTCGGTATCTTCCCCCTAGTCATTGCTTACACCTGTTAATGAAAGATGAACTCTACACTTGAAATGGTAATGCATTGTTTATCCTCCTCCCAGATGCATCATTTCCAGATAGAAAATACTTGCACATTTCAGTTTCTCACAAAATGAAAAATGTAAATTAAAAGGGATCAAAACTAGAATTAGGAGATGAGACTTTCCATCAAGTGCCTCAAATTCCAAACTCTTTTGAAAAGTTGCAGCAAGATAACTAAACAAACTATACTGGGTGATGATTTCACCACAAAAAAAAACCGAAAATCTTGGATATTATCTTACAAGTAAACAATAAAAAGAGTTTGTTGCATGTCATTTACATAAGATTCATTAACTCTCCACCACAAGTTTCTCCCTTTGATTTATGTTTAACACAACATAAGTGCAAAATAATTATTCATAACCGCTGTATGATATAACCACAATATTCACCCCAGTTGGCATTTAACCAAAATATGGCTTGAAGACAGGAACAGTACAAATAAAACTTCCAGATGATTAAATATATCAAATATTATAAATGTATCAGAGTTTAGACATCATGATCAAGTTTTAAAGCCAAAATTACATGAAAAATTCATCAGAACTTATGAGATTACTCACCCCAGATCAGGTTGATTTGCATTTGGTAGAGATCAGGATTGTCCCACAACCAAATAAAAGCCAGCAAGCTACAAAACCATGGAATCCCATGGCAAGACAACTAAAATATTCAGAACAACTATTTCAAAACACAGAAATGGTTAATGATTTTATCAAGTAAATCAATGCTCACCTCAAGAATTTTATAATGCACTCTAAGCGATCTCAAGGGCAAAAAATTATTAGCATACAGGCAAAATTTGTTCGTCAATTTGACATCAATCTCCAAAATCTTTCGGATAATCCCTGGTACTTCACGTTTCTCAGGCATAATGATCAGTTCGCAGAGTATGACAAGAAGTAAAACTCACGCTTCTGGAAGATAAAGTAATGAGGAATTAACTAACTACACAAGACAAATACCTGTGTGCAGCATAAAGAACGCCTTACAATTTCCTAGGTTCACAAATAACACATTACCGGCAACAGCTGACTGGACTCCAAGGGTCATCGCCACTCACATGGTCTTCTCACTCTAGCCCGCTCTAACCGCAGTGACAAAAATGATTCATGGATAACAACTGATAACAAATTACGATAAGAAGTAATCGACCTAATTCGATCGAGTGTATCAAATGTTCTTAAAATTTTGTGAGACCATTCGATTTGAGTCTGTTTTTTACAGTAGGTGAGAAGGCTGTGCGATGTGCGGAGTTATGAACGTTGCCGAACGCTGCTACTTCTTCCCAGTTTACTATTTATAATACTTTCTGCTCTTCCTAAAAAACAAACATTGTTTTTCTTATGAATTCTTATGAATGTTATAAACAAACATTGTTTTTCAACGAATGTTATTTTCGGTTTATCATGTTGACAATGTCACGCGAGTCACGGTCGCATTCGCTAATATATAAAACATTTAAATTGTATGAGATGTTAAAAGGAAAATGAATGAATAATTAATGCAAACAAGGGCGAAACAAACGGAGCGGGAGAAGAGTAACCTTCCTGAACTAAAAAATTATGTTAATGAAAAAGAAATAGCGAGAAATAGACATGAAAGCCATTCAAATTTTCCCGGTGTAAATCAAATATTTGATCAATAAATTCGCGAGCGTATCGAACGAATGTTATTAATTCGTAATATATAATTGAAAATAAGGTATGTGAGGCCGTGACTCCAGCATTTTGTCACATTAGTGCCTGCCCAGGAACTTTTTTAGCGTGGCGAGGGGGAGGGGAGGGCAGAGTTAGTTATTCTCCCGGGGGCTGTTTGAGGGATGTAATGTGATTGGTGTACTTTTAAATAAAAAATGTTAACTAGATAATAAAATGTTTGTAGTTTGAATTTTCGTGAACACATTGCTTACGAGTCAAAATAAAATTTCGTGTCGCTATATAATTCAGAAATTTTGGCTAGAGGAGGGGGAGCTTGAGCCCTTTAGCGATTGAAGCAACTCTAACAGTCAGAACTTACAGAAAATCCACTTGTTTTACACAATTAATAAGAATGTGAATGTGTTCTATGTCCTTATTGCAACAAAAGGGGGTTCTGGATTTGAGAGGACGGGTGAAAATTAGTTACGGTAAATTTAAATAACCTTCGTATGTTTAGCTCTTGCTAAAATAAATAACTATGATTTGTTGATTTTAGTTAAAAACTACCTATGATCACGTGGAGGGCAGTAAGGCACACTCTCCGGAAGAACAAATGAACTATTGAAGCACACAAAGGAAAACAGGAAAAACTCAAATTGAATTAGGTTACAGAGACAAGATAGCGTAGAGATGATATATGCAGAATTGTCAGAAGTAAGAATTGATATGATGACGGAACTTTTTTAAAAGTCCACTTTCTTACGACTTAAAAGGAAGAATGGAAAACGAAACTGAAATCGGGATTCTGCATCAGAAACACTCAATTGTATTTAAGTCGAAGTTAGTCTTATTGTTAGAGGATATTGGTGACATCAAACGGTCCGTAGTATCAGGGGTCAAATAATGTTTGGATCAATTGATGATGGGTATACAAATGGTGCAATCGCACAGACGGTTGGCTCAGATGTTTTTGAGGACTTGTAGGAAACAGTTGGAAAATGTTATTCTTAAAGAAGAAGTAATAAGAGAGACGACCCTAATTTTTCAATATTCGGTATTAATAGACCCCGTTCACTAGAAAGAGAAATGTGCGGCGAAGATGAGTTTTGCGACGCAAACCAATGGGAGCGTCCAGTCAGAAAGCATCCATCGGTCTCTGCCTCAAGACTCTTTCTCGCCGCACATTTCTCTTTACGGGGTACAACCATTATCTTAAATATGATGTAGACCCAGCGATCTTACGTACGGTTGTCCGAAGGGGAAAACGAAGTTTGGGATCTCTGTTTTTGTCGCACATCGACTGGGGTGGGGGAACTCTGACTGCTGACTGTAGTGTACAATACCTAAATCTCTCCAAGTGGATGTGCAGGAGGGAGGGAGATACCAAATAGTTTCTTCTCTCATGTTATTACGGACAATGCACAGTAAAGATCGCCGAGTCTACATCGCATATGAATCTATGGGTGCAACCGGCGAAAAATATCATTTCCGGAGGCAGAACACTTCAAGAAGATGGTTCAACCATTCGCGTATAATGATATAAATGGGGTTTTCCATTCACAATGAAAAAAGGAGTTGATTGTAATCGACTCGTGGTTGACTGTGGTCAACTTTGCTCGGAAATGCGAAGGGGTTCGCGTACGCGCTTTGGCTGGTTAGTCAGAAGCGGCAATAGAAAACGAGAAACAGTCCGAAATCACAAGTGTCCCAAAGTGAGGGTATAAAATTGCATAATTGCTATTTTCAGTAAAATGCGCATGTTTACAAGTCTTTCGGTGTATTTCTGTGCCCAGAAGTTTCAATTTCCATAATTGATACAAGAAACAAGGAAGGATATCAAAGTGTCTTCTCTGTGCCTTCCGTCTGCGCTAAACTCTCCTCCTCAGCGCAGTCGAGCGCCGCCGATTAGTCAACATCTGAGCTGAATGGAATCGAATCCTCGAGCAGTTAACTACGGTCGACTATACAAGCAGCAAAAGCATATACCATCTCTTAAGACTGATTTACAGTCTGCCAGTCGGCATGCCAATAGAGGTCGTCAGTCACTGGAGAGGCCAGTGACTCACGGGCACGCCAGTCGGTGGCAGCTCCAGCAGATCAAATAATTTTGTTCTGATCGCATGTCAGCGTCTTTCTCCAACATTCTTCCGCGCTGGCACCAGCAACTGGCGGCGTGTAAATTGACACGCCGCCTGCCAGTCATTGGAAAGTTCAATTGAAGTGAAACGCGAATAAAAAAAGTTTCTTTGTACTTTTGATTATGAGTTTTATAATATTCAGACTGTTACCTAAATTGTTATTATGATATTGAAGTGACTTCGTGAAACAAAAATATTAAATAAATCTAGTTATTGTCATTACGTGTTTTTATCATTACTCAGGTGTTGAACAAAAAGGGAGCAATTACGTTAATAAATATTTTATTTGAAACAAAAATTGCAAATATCAAAAGGAAAGAAAACGTAAAGAAATACATGCATGGCAAACAAACAAGGGCGTATCCATCTCAAAAAGCAAGGTGGGGAAGATTTCTGAATTCAACCTATAACAGAGAGAAATGAATGCCATGCAATAATACACACCAGCGTTAAAAACACAATTTATTTTAAAGAATCCATTTTTAAACAATAGTATGTGAAGACTAGTTGCAAATAGTTTTACTATTTATTTTATGAATGTCCCATAAGGAAAACTGGTTATCCGCCCTAACTCTTAAGGTGGGGCAACAGTCCTATCTTGCCACAGCCTGCATACGCCCTTGCAGCCCAAACAAAGCATATTCCAGTAAAAAGTACACTAATAATATTTTTATATCATCACATTTTCTGTGTTATATCATGTGCTGTGACATCAGAGCAATCTGGTATTCAGATATGCAGCAAACATGCTGATTTATGTCAAAAATGTAAATCCGAGCTCGCGTAACTCGTCTGATCACTGCAGACCCGTTTTCCTTCTTGAAAGCAATAATTATGGCGATGACAATATATCAAATGAATCAGGAGACTGTATAGAAGAAATACAGTGCCGTAACACTACAGAAATTCTAAGAAACACATGACAAAAATTACGATATTAGTAAAGGGTTAATGTCATTACAGTTCAACAACAAGAACTTTATTTTAATAATGTAAAGTCATTCTTTTAAAAGGATTTACATAGGGTAACGTGGGAGCCTACTTCAGAGTGATATTAAGGATAGTTTTATAACTCGAGGAAGAATGGGAACAACTGGCAATGTGCAAACGGACTTTATTGTGCTGGCGACAATAGCTGGCATGCTAGTCTCCACATACTGTTACCTTCCAGTCAACGTCTCAGTTGGCACGTCAGTTACTGGCTGCGTAAAAATCAGCCTTTACCTCTGAGTAGGTGCGACGGTCCGTGTACCCCTAGGGAACGCGGTGCGAAAGGATGACGTAAAAGAATAATCGAAAACGACCGACTGTTGAATCCAGTGTTGAGATGGCTAGTGACTCTCCCGATGCCCTTCAACTGGGGTAAAAGACACTTCTAGCACCCCTAGGGGAGGAGATGGAAAGGTACATGGTCATTGTTGACGAAACAGCAAGGTATTTCAGTAAAGTGAAAAGCATTTATTAACTATACATTAATGAAGTGGTCATCATTAGTTTGTAGAACCGTAACCGAGTTGTTCGTATTGAGAAACCATGAAGGTGTTCTAAGAAGAGTTGTATAAAACATTTACCATTATTTAAATAAGAAATATAATAGTAAATGTTTTATGAAAAGAGAATACTAAATGTAATCGCTGTGAATATTCAAGCAACACTATGACTAGCAATACTCAGGACAGAGTATTCGTGCGTTGTCCCAGAAACATTCTGACGGTAAAATAATAAAGAAGAATACTGTGACGTACTTCGTGCACATTACTTATCTTTTCCACCTCTAGAACTGTACGACGAATTGGATTCATGATCAGAGATTCAAGAGACGTAGAGACGTGACGTCGAGTTGTAGAAGTAATCTATAGTTGTTGGAGAGTTTGGAAAGTTACAAAATAAACGTGAGTCAATTACTCATAGAGACATTTCTGGAAAGTCACTAGATGATAGAAATGCTTCACATGAGTCATCTTCGTAATCTGTTATGATCCCTTTCCCATTTCTTCCGAGTATGATCCTCAAAGACATCTTCGTGGCTGACACATAATTATCTGTCATGAGCAGTGTTTAATTAATGGACTGGTATCACCATAAACTCTGGACCTTCAGCGCGCCCTCCTCTTGGTTCAGTGACAGGTTCAGCTAGAGCTACGCGTTGGGTTGGGGGTGGGAGATGGAAAGGGGGAGGGGGTTGACATGAAGCAGCTGAACTACGACAAACTTGTGCGTGCGTCCGTGAATCTTGCTTTAGGTCTCAGACACAAACTTTGTGACTGGTTTTGGTGTATTATAATTTAATTTTTATTTCTTGATTGAGTTTTTTAGGAGCAACTTAACCGAGCATTTAGAAATTTAGAGTATTATACAGTGCATTTCTTATTTCAAGAAAATGTTTATACTATACCTCGGCGGAACGTGAATTTACGATATTTCATGAGACAATATTTATTAATGGAAACTAACAGGGATTAAAAGAAAAATAATAGGATCTAAGAATTCAGTCTTACGCAGGCCACACATCCTTAGTTAGTTTTCTTCACGCTCACAGCCGTTGAAAGGATGAGTCACGACAGTCACATTTTCTTCCTATTTCCACAAAAATTAAAGTTTCTTGAGCGCTTGCAATACACCGAAACTTTCATTAGCGGACACTTCTCAATAGCGGACAAATTTTAAGATCCCGTGAGTATATGTTATAGAGAATTTGAACAACTAATTACTGATCTTCCTCCGTACTCTCTGAAGTAGAAGTTAGCTGATTAGCGGAGAAGCGTCCACAATATTTTATCGCAAGAATATTGAGACCCAGGAAAGAAACGACTGGAAGCTCTGCAAAGTGTACTGGATTCAACCACCCAAGATGAATACTCTTTCACATTAACTACTCGTAAGTTTTGTTATTGCATTGGGTTTGTTTTTCTAAAACGACCTTTCGGGAATAGTAAAACAGCCAAAGATTTTTTTTAATGGCAAATTCTGATTTACGATTCAATTGATTTATACCGTGTAAAAACTACTCTCATGAACATTTCAGGAAGCATATTGTGACGTGTTTCTAACTTGGAAACCCAATTGCCTATCTTATGTCATTGAAAGATAATCTTATCAAAATTTGATTAGGAAATATTGTTTAGTATTAAACGATTCAATTTATAATTTTTATTTAGAATTCACGAATAGAAAATATTGGTAGAGTTCAGGATTTATTCTATCCCGTTTTGCACAGCTGTCTAAGTTATATTATCTAAGTTAAATTGTCAATTTCTAGAACAAACCATCAATTTTAAAATTGCACATTAAAAACAGGGACGTACCTAGGTGGGACATTTGGGAGATCAATCTCCCCTCCCAAAATTAAAAAAAAAGACCCTCTTTGTGTTTTTTTCGAAATATTTTTATGCGTATTCACTCGCAATATACATAAGCTTAATAGCACACACACACCATCCTCTGATTCTTCCTGTTCCTTCTTCTTCTCTTCTTCCGAAAATCTCTTCATTCTTTGGCTATGTTCCTGTTTCCTTTGTTCTGTCCAAACTTTCCGTTTTCTTTTTTTCTTTTACTTCGAATTTTGTGTTCTTAATTTTGCTTCTGAATTCATCTTCTTATCATTTCCTTATTAATTCCTGCTCGTTTTAAGTCTTCTTCTATTTCTTGAAACCAGTTGTTTTTTTGTTTTTGTTTTTTTGGTTGAGTAGTTTAGTACATCAAATATATTCTTTGTGCGCCTGTTGTCGTTCATTCTATGTATGTGTCCATAAAACGCTAACCGACGTTTCTTGACCATGTTTATGAGTCTGTGCGTACATATAGTTCTTTGGTTGGTCTCTTCATCCATAAAATTTCATCCAAACCGATGAAATTAAGATTTCTCGTATCCTTCACAAGGGTTTATGAAATGTCCCTAACTAAATTTTTATTATAAACTTCCAAAGTGTCTGAGTGCGGGTTAAGAAACAAAGGTTGTTTCTTTCTCCTCTTTTCTCCTCCCACTATTATATTTGAGAAGCACCAGACTATTCCCCCTTTAAATTATTTGGACAGGCAACCAAGGCTCTGCGCGTCACATTCCACGCAACCTTCTGTTTTCGAAAGGTACAAGGGTTCAAGAAATATAAGATTCCCTTATATTTATGGCCAAGGTCTACAAAAACCTCGAAACTAATTATTTCTTACAATATGTATATGTATTATATGTGGGTGTTATCCCCTTCCCCGAAATGATATCCTCGGTACTTCACTGATTGGAAAGGCAATGCTACCCACATATTTTCACTGTCAAACTATGATGTTATTTGTTTGAATATGGGTTAAAATTATTTGTTTTTGCACTTTTTTGTACTATAATAATTGTGTAAATTTTATGTACGTAATAGTAGGTGAGCTTAGAACCTCACGATCAGGAGAAAACGAGGCACGTAGACATTTGCGTAAATGTGTTCGTGAACCCGAAGAAAGGAAAGTGGGTCAAGGTCAGTGTACCTTTATAAGCGTTAAATTCTCGTGAAATTTTAAGGCACACCCTGTTATGTCAGCGGAGGGGTTCTCCGTGCAGCTCGAGAGTTTCAAGCTCACCAGTCTCCGTCCAGACCTATACTCGAAGTCATGTTTTTTTGCTTCGACAAAATTAAATTTACGATAAAAAAGACCATAAATGGAAACGCATTTATTAGTTTATTGTATACTTGCCTCAGTAAATTACTTTATTGTCCTCAACGTGGCCGTAGGTAGTTCGTAACAAGTCTCTTGTCAATAAATGATTAACTAGTGTTTATTTTTTGTCACTCTAACTGGCTTAATGTTGGAACAAATCTTGTATACATTGTAGCCATCGCTTTTTCTTCGCCATCGTCCATTAGAGTAATAATATTTGTACATCGCGTTATGTTGGCAGGACATTCGAATTTCTTAAAACTAAAACGGACCTCGGACTCCAATTCAATTCGCGTGCTAATGTGACACTATTCTGTTCTTTCTGTGTCGCGCCTGTGAAACTTATAGTATCTTGTGTCGTAGTTTGTTGTGTTGTTAACTTGTATTTCTTTACTGTAAATAGCCTCTTTTGTGACTACTATTAATATTTATTTGAATATAACTTTAAGTTGGCAATTCGTGTTAGGCAGCCATATTGCATAATTTTCGGCAAAGTTTCATGACTTGGAGTGTATGAGACATTCGCAGTTCCATTCATTTTCGTGTTTCCTTATATTGGGAGTAACGGGAAATTTACTGCATCAGAGAAGAATTTATTATGGTGTATGAAGAAAGAAGAGTAATTCTTGGTTGTTTTTCCTTTCAGAAACATGATCCTAAATTTTTGTAAATATTTGAATTATTAGCAGCCAATGATTACTCATTTCAGTGTAGAACCCTACATACATTTTCTTTGTTGATTTTATACTAATTTGCTTCAATAAATTTTAGTCTTACATTTTATGTTTTATTCGAGTAATCCAGGACCATGCTTCTTTGAATTATAAATTAAACGAGCTACTCTATTTCTTCTCACAGAGACTGGCTACAAACCTAACGACCTAATTGAATTTGGTCACGTTACATTAAATAAATAAAAACAAATGCTCCAAATTGTCAATAACTTAACGCTTTCAACCCACGTATAAACGACTAATACTATACTTGGTAATTGTGGAGCTTTAGCAACATTATCAAAGCATGATAAATTGAAAGGCGTTTCTATTTATCACGACTAATACTAGCTGTAAAATTGTAGAGGAACAAGGGGGTTGATAATGCCAACCAGTGGGAGGATGTCACTTGCACGTGTGCGTACATAGAAAAATTTGTTTACGTAGATACTATTATGGGAACGCGTGCGTGGGGTTTTGGTCTGACACAACTCGAAGAGTTTCAGGGTATTCCCGCAATTCTTCGTGCAACAATAGGCTCTTCCGCGTGAAGATGCAGGTGGCATAACAATCGCTCTATCGCGACCTTGAGAAGGAGGTTTCCCAAAGAACAGGAACTGTCTATTCAGTGACCTTCAATGAAGCAAGTCAAGCGAATGTGAGACAGGAACCAGACGATGGCGCGGTCGAAAGAGGGTGGATTTTCTTAAAACCTAACCATCAGAAAGTGACACTCGGGCATGTATCACTAGTTCAGTGGTTCCCAAAGTGACCAAGCGCTTCGCTAAATATTACTAGGGTCACCGTGTCGCGGTACATTTTTAAATAAAGGTTCTAGCAGGATAAGATAATAAAAAGTCCCTAAACACCGATTTTCTTATGATGTAACTCATTCGATTTGTCATCAAAATAAATTTTTCTGACGAAATTTTTTTACTAAAAAAGCCACTCCCCAGCAAAAATTAATTTTTTTCGTAATTTCTCTCTCGTTTTTTGTGACATACAATATTACTTGTTGACAAGAACAATAAAAATAATGTTTTGCCCCTCGAATATTTTCATTACATAGAATATTTTCCGAGATATATAAACAAAACTGTACATGTGATATTACCTTGTCGCAGCAAATATATGCACTTATCTGTACTAACAAGTCTAAACAGATTGAGAGACCATAGTTTTTCGAAATTTTTATCAATTAATATACTGCAATCTAAATTACCCAATCACATAAATGTTACACTCAATTAAGAAAAAAACTCAGAAAAATGACAAGAAAGTTTTTTTCAAAATTTCGGTATGTTGTCCCACCTGGAACTTTTTCAGATGCACATCGTCTGATAGTGCAACAACAATACTTCAGAGAAAGAAGAAATTTTTTTCCACCCATCCAAGAAACTTTATAAAAATTGCGATTAAAAATTTTAAAACGCAGTAAAAAATAGAATTTTTCACGAAACATCTTATAGTTTTGGCACAAGGTTCACTAATATACTTCTCCCCATAAATTTTGTTAGAAAAATTACTATTGATGTCAAATCGAATGAGCTATATTTCAAAGAAATCGGCGTAAAGGGACTTTTTACCATCTTATCTTGCTAGACTCTTTAATACATAAAACAATTTTTTTACCGTAAAACCCTTTACAAGAACTGTAATTTTTATATCTTTTCTGCTTTCTCTCGAACTCTTTACGTTTACAGTTATGCTGTTATGCGAAAAGTTATCTAGCTATATGTACAGTTAAAAATTTACTGTATAGTGCAGTTAATGTCTATTAGGGACGCTACCAGAAATAATCTATAGACGAAGAAGTTTGGGAACCTCTGCACTAGACCATTTTTCTCGGTAATTAGAGCCGTATTTAAAATTAGGTACCGTAAGCAACTGCATGAATTTTAAATACAGCACTCGGCGAAAAAAAGAGGTATTCGCTGATATTGGATTCGCAAGAATATCATGAAACTGAAATTTGTATGCGATGTGAGTTGCTCACGAAATATTTGATGTAAAAATGTGAAACGATTCTTTAATATGTATCGACCTGAATTTTTAAACATTTCATTTGGGATAGCAATGAACTCGAAAGATAAAACTACTTCTTTGTAAGTTGTTTTATGAATTCATTTGAAATTAAATCTGTTCTCCAATATGAAGTTTTATTATTACTGTAAAGTTTTGACGAAACTATTATATTTTGTGTGTAACATTCCTGATGCTATAAGCATGCAGTTATATTTAATGACTAGGCTTGTTATTATAAACTCATTTAATCTGTAAATTAAATACATATTCAATGCATAATTACGTTTATTTATATTTATGTAGACGAGGAAATTGTCCTGAAACGGCATATTTTTATGATTATTTACAGGTTCCAACTATTCGAGTATTCTCAAGATTCGGAAAGATTGTGCTCGTATACTAATTACTGAAGCATTTTTTGAAATTACTATGTTAACCCTATTACGCTAGTTGTTAATTCCTCTGAGCTAACTCGGAGAAAAAAATTATGATAAAAATAACAATCTAATAACTATAAAAAGTTCTCCAGGACCCAAAAAATTCATTTCATGGTTGCGTGTATTACTGATGTTTACTGTCTATGGAGGATACAGGTTATTACAATGAATACGAATAAAAGAAATTCTAGAGAGGAAAAAACTATAACATAATATTAGTTACAGAAGGAAGAATTGAAATGCAGGTTTAAAATAAATTTAATACTAAATTAAATAATTAAAAAATATAACATTAACAGTAAATTTCCTCAGATCATTTTGAACTTGATAGTTTTAATTTGTTCTGCATAAATTTTTGTTTATTGTTTATTTAACTCTGCGTACAATATTATGATCAGACATTTTTTTAGTCATGTAATTGATCATTAATACTTTCTCATATACGTAGTATATAGAAAGTATTGAAATCGTGAAAAAATTCGCAAGCGAGATTTCGACGGAAATATCCGTTTTGGCGATCCCTGATTCTAAGTGGTTTTTGGCAAAACGTCCGTCCGTCTGGAAATCAATGAATCAATTCAATTCACATTTCGTATTTGCGGTAGAATTTACTTGTTGTCGAGGCACGTGCTCTATTTTTTTAACTTTAAAACAAAGGGTACTTCACATCAAGGTCAAATGTCAAATTTCAAATAAAAGACATTAATAATCGTACTTTCAAATTTCAAATAAAAGTCAGTAAAAAGTTCATCTAGCGACTTTGAGTATGAGTAGAGCACTGGAAGATGACCAAAGTATAAAGAAGCACGCCAGAAATGACACTTCCACTACAGAAGTTTGTTTCACTTAATGCTGCAGACGGAGAAAGGTACATGAGAACGTATGTTCAATCGTTTTGCACCACTAGTTTAAGAGGAAAACGTACCGTGACTAAGGTGGGTTAAATTCTTTACGTGTATTCTGGAAAATAATTGAAATGAGCTCCTATCAGAGAGATTGCTAATCCAGTATATAGCAACAAATAATATCATTTTAATTATTTTCAGAATTTAAAAGTCTTTTCGTACTTGTACTTTTTCTTCGAGTTCTTAACTACTTAGCGGCATTTTGCTAGATTATTATTTACAATCAGTTCGTTTTAGAATGTCAGTAGTTTTGGTTTTGAATTCGTTATCTCGTATAACAATTAGAGATATAATTATCCTGAACAGGTGTCGCGGAGAGAGGCGGGACAGGGGATCAATTTGATCGAGTTTTGGTTAAGAAGGAGGTCTTTGGGAGTACTGAAGGTCGATAGACGAATAACATTTTTGGATATAAATAAAATTAAAAAATTTCACCGGAGGATAAAACTAGTTTGTCATGTTTTCGGTTCAGAGGAAGAGCCCTTGATAACTTATTGTAGGTAGTTACTGTTGATAAACAACTGTTAATCAATAATTGTCGGAAGAAGTAAACCAAGAGTAAGTGAAGAAAGTTAGGTTTTGTTTGTGGGATAGATAAAACTGTAGATTATATAATTTCCTCTTATTTATTAAGTTTCTTCATGCCCTTTTTAGAAGCGAAGTGTGAGAGACCTACAAAATGTGTATGTTAAAAAAGGTATTGAAACATTTTCGTTTATTACGATAAAGACATACAAGTTGGGGGATGAGTTGGAAGAAGAGGGAGGTGGGGTAAGAGGACCCAAAATTCAATATAGTAGACTCTTGATAATGCGACAGATAAGAGACCAAACAGTTGTCGGATTATCGATTATTGTTGATTACTGAGGGTACCATCAAAACAATACCAAAAAACCTCTTGGATGAGTGTAAATTCAGCGAAACACTTTATAAATGGGTTAAGAAAAAAGATTAGGTATTTTTGCACTCACAGGTTTTATTTACTGTATTTGATCATGAGAATAAGCAATACACACTGCGTGTTAATTGCAAATAAAAGTTATCTCTGAGTGAAAAAAAGTGCACAAACAAATGTAACACAACTAATGAGCTCACGTTTCGACAGGAAAGATGAGTCATCGTCAACTTGTCGGATTACCAAACGTTTCGGTCTAACAAATGTCGGAGTACGGAGATTGAACTGTATTTGCTCGAGGTCTCCTAAACCTCCTTGGCAGCCCTGTCCTGAACTCCAGTCGATGCGTGCGTGGTATTGCACTCGTCATACGCAGCCCTCCCGCGTCGATCACGCGTTCACCATTGCATATTCACAAGTCGCACTGTTGTCACTCATCTGATCGCCGTTCGCACATTTAACCACTACTCTGTATGCGCGCTGCATTCCTCAAACGACGCAATCAGTTCTATTCTCTGGCGTCAAACTACTCGGTGTAATCGCATCTCTCGAACTCACGCTGAACAAAAATGTACAGTTGACTCATACAGACATCTCATTGCATGAAAAGGATTTCATTAAAAGTTTCGACTCAACTTAATTTCTGGTTAGTAAAACCATCATTATTGCTGACTTCACTAGACAAATGGACGGGTTACAGCACATTTATCTTTGAGGCAATTGTGATTTGATAGGTTTAATTGTTCTACGCAACCACGATTGCTTGCTGAGGTTACCGTAATAACGTGTACGGTACACTTACGTCATTTCATCCGTAATAATATTTATTTACATAACACAGGTCGTTCCGGTTTTTATAGAGTTGTTACGTAACAAAAAACGTCAGTGTTCTCGACCTCTTGGTGACGACAGTGACGAACCGCTACGAGAGAAACGGAAAGAAACTAATTGGAATTCTATTGAATGATATATGCACATTTTAATATAAATATATATTATTCATTTATTTTATTTTTTGTTGTGTCTCCATCCGCAGACATTCCACGACTGCATCAATTGTTTACATTCTTCCTATGTCTAAATGTATGATTTATTAATTTTAAGAGTTATTTTAATCTCTTCAATACTATTCACATATTCTTTAAATGTCCTGTATCTCGTCTCCCTGCTTATCATGTCATGTCCAAATTGATTATTATGTCTTCTGTCTTCATTGTATTCAGGTATCTTGTCCTTCGCGGCCCATACAACGGGCAATCCCAGAATATATGGTCACTTGTATCCTGTCCTTTTCCACACATAGTCTTCATTATTTGCCAGCCCAAATCTTTGTAAATATGTCCTTAATTCGCCATGTCACGTCATTATTTCTGGTCCGGTCCTAAACCATTATCTATTCCTTTCTGAAAAATGTAATCCGGTTTCATGTTATATAATTGTCTCGCTTTCGTACATTCGTTCCATCAGATATGCCATGCTACGAGTTACGCTTCTGTGATATATCTCTTCCATCCCTGTCCCTCAATTTTTAATTTATTACCCTCAATTACTACAGTAAATATTATTTTTCAACTAATAAATGTATCATTTTTAAATTCGTCTTATTGTTTGCCATCATTACCTTCGTACAACTCTAATGCCACTTTGGAAACACAACTAGAGAAGTGGTTGTCAAGAAAAGCTTCCCACAAACATTTAGCTTAGTTGCTGAAACAAAGGACGACATTTAGTACAATCCTCAATCTTATTGTGACAATTTATTGGTCTGGTCGAGGTAACCGTAAATATCTGATTATGAACATGATGTCATGTTTTCCTTGCATATCTGATGCTTTTTGCGGGATGAAGTTTGCGGGAACAGCATAGCCATCGATGCCTAGTTTTTCCACTCAACTACATTTGCTCGGTCCCCAACACTCAGACTCCGAGACCGGTTGGGGTTGAAGTTGAGTGCCGGTAGGCGTTGTAGCCGGAACGTCATTCTGACCGTATACCTTCCTTGTGTTGAGGACAAGAAAACGAGGTGCGTTTCTCTTCGCGATTGCAGTAGAAACTAAAGTGGTCCATCAGGATCTAAAGCAGGAATATTATGACTTACTTTTGTTAATCTTCTTCTTAAGGCAATACAGATCTCGACCTCTTCAGCAATCTCCTTCCATTTTTTTCCTTTCCATAACTAACATCCTCTAGTTCTTCATGGTCATAGTTAAATGTCCCGAGATATAATCTCCTCGTGTGATTTTGGTTCATTCTTTTGACCTCGTTGCAGACGGTTTCCAACGAGTGATCTTCCTTGTAAATCTCTCCACTTGCATTCTTTGTATGTGGCCTAGCCAAGCTACCCTCTGTGTTTTAATGCTTTCTTCTATTTTCCTTGGTTTCGTAATGGTGTTTAACTTTCTTTTCCAGGACGCATCTGGTAGACGGGTAGCGCCGTATATTCCACGGAGGGTCTTCCATTCAAGTACAAGCATCTTGTTTTGCAAATGTGTTCGGACATTCCATAATTCGGTGCACCATATCCACCTTTGACATTCCTTNGTGCACCATATCCACCAATTAGACTTGTTATTCTTTATATTGGCTTTCTTGACTTTGCATTTACTCTGTTTATATTTTGTGATTGACAGAAGGCAAACAGATAATATAAAAAACTCTTACTTTGTAAATAAATGTTGCAATGTATCACTTTTGCATCCTTAAAGATGCAGTGGAACATGCTTACAAGTCCTGGCTCTAGTAGTGATGGTTCTTGCTAACGCAAACCTCACGAGCATCAGGATGATGATGAATCATGTTAGAGTGTTTCTATGAATGACATGAAAGATGAAATCTCAAACACCCACGCCCTATACGCGATTGAAACACGCAACCTTCGGCGCAGAAGCTCCCGCACTTATCACCTCGTCGACTGTTCTTGTTTCGCCTCTCCCTCTTTAGTAAATTTCGGAAGTAGTATTTTCAAGATTTTTCAACAAAGAGTGAAATAACAACAACACATTTTCTTACTGTTCTGAATGTAAAGAGCAAATTGTAAATAAACAGATTTTATAAAATAAAAGATTTTTCAACGTTTTAAATATGTTTCTCCGGAAAATAAGTCTTAGTACATGCAGTCACAGTATCAAAATAAGATATTGGTGCTTAAATAAAAGCGAGCAGAGGCCCTTTTCACGAAAGTACAAGTACATAGTTACAATTGTTTCGCAAAGATTTCGCTAACTTGTCGGCAACAAGGGAAGTATTTTCACACTTGTCAATAACAAGAACTCGCGCTCTGTCCTGTCTTTCTCGTTTGATTCTGCGCAATGTAATGACTAATGTATATTTTTAAAACATTTATTAGTATAAGTTATGAAAGATATATAATTGTTTTTTACGTAGTTTTAGAAATATTTCAAGCTCATCGACAATGTCTTTCCAAACTGCATAATAATAACAACTAAGCAAAAATAATGATAAATAATTAAAATGTATAGTAAAATAGATACGGATTCTTTTCTCAAAATACGTTTTTGTAATAAGTCCCTCTTTTTCTCCCAGTTTCTAAAGCGTTGGTTATTGACTTTGTGAAAATTTATTTGTCACTAACAAACTTGTACTTTTGTGAAACGGGCCCCAGATGGTACGCAGGAGTGATAAAATAGGCTGTATGATAGAGAGGGTAGGGTGTGCGACTGAATTCCAAGAAAGATGAAGATTATCATTTTGAGGACGTGAGAGTCAAGGCATAAACGTACAATAATTCAGGATTTCATCAATATGGGATAAACTAATTGCAGTGTTTTTACAAGAGTTACAATAAATGTGGGCCAAGGCTGCAAAACTCGAGGCATGGTCGGAGATGGAATTGTGGTGACTCCGGACAAGGCTTTCAATTTTCATATCGCAAGAGCATTTTCGTTGGCGACGTCTCTTTTAATGTATAAATAAATACATAAATACGTAAATAAATAAATACATAAATTTATTGTCAAAAAAGAAGTACAAACTGCGTATGACTAAGTGGAGGATAATAAACTAATTTACTCTCCGGAAGCAAGCAAGGGACCATCCCATCAATTCCGATCAAGGGCTCTAAGGCAGAGGCGGATTGAAAACTTTCAGCAAAAATTCCTAGATAACATAAAAAGTTAGCTACGAGTTATAATACTAATAGAATATCAACATATTTGTAATTTAAAACAAAAAATTTAATTTACATGTACGAATTATAATCGAAATATGGATTATTCTGAGTATAGAGTTTACAAATCACAAGAATTGAAATAACATTAAATTCACGATTTGTTTCATTAAACGCGCCCCTAGACAAAGCATGGAGAACCTGTATAAGAAATCCGACTCTACCCGAAGGAAAACCGGAGAAAAACCCGGTCCAGAATGGGTAGAGGGAATGCAAAGAGACAATTCAGTATTCTCAAGGAAATGCTCCACTGATTCGGAAGAAATGTTTCAGAGCAACGTATTTTACTTTTGGAATGAAGACACAGATATAAGGTATGAGTATCATGACTCAATTATTGTTTAAGTTTGTTTTCGTTTACGTTCACATACGTTTATATTGTATTGGAGAACTACTCGGCGAGGTCAGGGATTTTAAACTATAGTTTAAAGGAACTTAAAACAATTATAGTTGGACATTCTGGTATTAAAACACCTGTCAACAGGTCTTGATTATATTACCTGTTTTTACCTGCTTTTGCCTGGCGTTACCCAGAGTTTTTATATAATATTCTAAATCCATGTAGGTTTCCATTACAGATTATAGAAGGTACAGATAGTTCACTCCCATAAGCCCAATGGTTACCTTAAATGCACCCCAGCGCTCCACGGGGAAGGCCGAGAACTATCGTCAAAATTACACCCAACACCCCTCCCTCTTTCCTCGTTTTATCTCGCATAACTTTAATCGAGTACCCGCTGCCATATTCTGCAAAACGCATACAAACAATTAACATGTAGCGGAAACTCAGAACCAGCAATTCTAAATGCGTGAGTCAAACTAAAACACACACAAATCGACTCCAAGCAGAGCTCGAGTAGCTTCAATTAGTCGCAGTCGCCACATAAAGACCATGTGCTTGCCGCCAACGTCAACATTTCGCGAGCAACCAGTTGAACGGGTGGTGGGGACTAGTTAGTTCGGCGCCTTGCTAGTGGAGCGCTGCTACGAGTGATCCATCTGTTCCTAATATAATCCGGGGGTTTCTATATTTCTCTACTTTCGAGGTATTAAATTTTCTCTTTGTTTATTTCAAAAATTAAATACCACGAAGAAAACTTACTAAAAATTAACACAGTTTTCAGTATTGTATGCTAAAATGTACGTAATTACAAATTATTTTAAAACCAGACTGAAGGAAAAGACTCTTCGCACAGAGAGCATAATAAACAAAGTGCATGCTTAAGACCTCTGAATTCTATGGTTTTCATTTTATTTTGAGGTTATGTACTTGAAAAAAATGTTCTTCGCCGCCTGTATATAATATTGCTTCTATAATTCGGTTACATAGATTTTACGTTCTGTGGGTTGCTCGACTCACGTAACGTCATTGAACTCAGGCGGGCACATTATGATTAGCAACCAATTTCAATTGTTTTTCTTGTATTCATCAATATTAACCATAATTTGCGTCTTAGTTGCAATAGTCCTTAAGAAGAGTCCTTTGAAATTTCAAATGAGTTCCTCAATTCCTTTTTCCGATTTCCATGCAACTAACATTCCAAATAATTTACTTTTATTAGTACAGTTTAATACGTTTATATCGTAATTAACATTGACCACCACTTCATTAAGAAAAAGAATATTGTCCAATCTGGCGCGGAAAAATTATATTTGGGAAACAATAATAAAAAACAATTCCAACAAAAATGTATTCAGCAAATCATTGCGTCCTCAATACTCGTTACACTTATTACGATAAATTTTGCAAATTGGTGAATGAGGTCTTGAATAACGACACGTTCCTGCACCGACGTCCGCCGCCTATGAAATTTCAATATGTACCCGTGGAAGTAGTCCGTGAGCCATGTGATTTTAGCATCACGCAGAGCACTGGCGTAGATTCCCGTGTCCTCCCCCCTCTCTCTCGTCATGCCCGGAGCGAATACAACGTCAATAAGAAGCCCGCTATCCCGGCGACTCGCGGACGCTTCGAGCTGCAATCTCATATTGCGCAAAATGGAAGCGCCTCTTCCCAAACGCAGGGCTTGGGGCGTTAGAGCGCAGGGGGGCACGGGAAGAATCGCCCTCTTGGGGGCCATCAATTAATTGCGGACGGCAAAAATTACCTTTTATAATCTCCCTCAAATGGTGAGCAACGATTCCCCCAAAAATTAGCCCCCCCACTTCGTTAAAAAAGTCATTTGAGAGTTCATTTTCGTGAACGTAAGCAGCGATAATTTAGAAATTGTTCCGAACAGATAAAATGGAAATTTTTCGACAAAATGCATTCTAGGGAAACAGGAATATTAATTAGTGTAATATTCTTGGACATGCAATCAAAACGAGTGTCCTAGCCGGAAAATGTCGTGAATTGTAATTTTTCGGTATAGAGAATATATGTATAGAGAATATATGTATGTGTGTTAAAATTAGGTAAGTTGTTGGTTGTCGTACCTTGATACGTGCTCACGTTTACCGTGTTCTAGTGAACTTTTCCAAGTTTATCTCACTGTTCTTGTGACTTTTGGTTTTGAGAATAATGAGTCCATAAGTATTTCCCAATGTTTCAACATGAAGCCTACACACTTAATATTTCTGATATTCATTAAATAACACATAGTCGGTTAGAAACATTATTATTTACTGAAGTTTCTGAGCAGCCAAAACTTTTGCTATTAATAATCATATAAAATATTCAATTGAGAGCTGTGTTGAATTCTCGTACGACTTTGTCGCAAATTGATAATTTCAGAATCCGTTAGTTGCAATGTTTTCAAAAGAAAAAAATATTATTATTCAGTATTTTAAATAAATTATTGTTTAAAATATTGGTTTTCTTTTAAAAACAAATTGCTTTAGAAAGTAGGAAATATTTTTTCAATGATTATAAGTTGATCAAAATAATTTTTCGCATTAGTAATAAGAAAACCATGGGTTGCTCATTAAGTGGTACTGGTGTTATGTTACTACATACCATTTAAAATATGTTTGCTGATTATAATAAGCTAATCAAAAAACGCGTATTTCTTAAGAAAATTTATATGTGATTGAATATTTTGCAAATATAATAATTAGACTCATTGCAATATAAAATACTCATTGCAATATATAATAATTAGACCATACAAATCGTGAGAGAATAGACGAAGAATTCTAACGGGCTTTACGTGTGGGCAAAGAAGTGGAAACATTTGCAATGAGTATTTTGAATGGCATTATAAAAGCTTAGCTCCATATTTGAGGATAAATTAAGGTAATGTAAACGTAAATCAAAACAATTAGACAAAGTATTTCAAATGACATTTAAGAATAATTTTCGGATTGAATTATCTACATATTTAATTGTTTTAGTGAATTTATCTGCACGTTATTTAAAATGCGTAAGAGTTATACCAATGCAAGTAAATAACTAGATATATAAGAAAATGAAATCCACACTTTGTTAACTTCAGAAAAGGTATTTATCAAACAAATAATATGTAATACACATGGTGCTCTTCGGTTGCATTAATTTTACAAGTTTAAAATTCGTTTGAAAAACAATTATCAGTAACAATTGTTTACATCATTATAAATCCAGTATCACAAATACACTTGAGGCATAAGAACTGAAATTTATCGACGCTTTTGAAATATTTCTTTGTTAATAAGCTATGAACCATATTCGTAAGAATGAGTACTCGTCATGCAAATACTCTCGAATCACATTTTTGTTACGACATTACAATTAAAAGGATAAACGGAGCATTATAATAGTTTCCTATGCATTTTTACGTTAAAATAATCGTATTAGCGAATTATCAATCAATTCGGAGATTGTTGATAATTTTTTTGTTTGACATTAAGTAAGAATAACCCCGATACGTTTATTTCTAATTGTAATTAAGTATTCATGACGCTTAAACAAAATTAATATCTACCATGTACTTTTCACACATGATTTAAAAGAAAGTGATAAAATTAACATTTGCCGAAAGCATGTTGGACCTCCTGGACTGACGTGAATAAACATTACCTCACGTGAAATTAAAATTAAACAATGAAAAGAACATAACAAAGAGTGAAATAAAAATGTACATCGTTAGAATTTATTTTCTTTCTCCCTCCCTAGGTCCACTCAAAACTTACGGAAGATTACACAAACTTATATTATTTCATGCATTTTTTATGCTCCTCCAAAGTTGAAATCATTAAAATAAATAAGTTCAAAAATTTGCGATTTAATGAGAACAAATGCTTCCTAGTCCATGACCGCAAAGTCGTGTACATTGAAGACTATTTCACAAATATATTGTTTAACGTACAGCCGATATTAGCGTGCTTCATAAACTGTTGCGCAAATAGTCAGTGGGAGAGTATTCTTGTCTTGGACGATTTATCTAACTAATATGCTATTCCCTCCAGAGAAAACAGGTTGTGTGCAATAGTTTTGTAAATTGCATTTTTTAATATTTAAGCGCCACTGCGCCATCGGAGGTCATTCGCGAGCAAGGTGCAGGGAATAGTGAAGTGGCGTCCAGTGATTTCCAGGCAGACCCCTTTAGCAAGGGAGTGAATGGGCACTGGCGTCAAATAAAGTAATTTAGATGTTAATATCTCTATTGTAGCCCTGATTAAGATGCCAAAGCAGACATCGAAACATTGGCTGATTTTGAAATAGATGCGTAATTTTAAAATCCATCAATTGACGTCTTTTTATTTGTAGAGATTTAAATTAAAAACATATTGTTGGTTGTCTACAAAAAAGACATATATTTTAATAGAAAATTAAGAAGATAGAAGACAATCAGAAAAAGAGATATAATTAAAGTAATTTACAGTTATTAACCGCTTCTTTTGACAGTAAGGAGACTGGATATAGGTAAATTATTCGAATAGTGTTCTTAGAGATGCGTTTCTCCATCACTACTATCGGATTTTTTATTACAGACCCCTTACTTTGAACTAGTATAATGCACAAAAAACATAGAAAAATATAATTAACACAATAAAATTTACTTATACTTAAATAATCAAAATAGTTCTAAGAATAAATAATACTTTAAAAATAGCAGAAATGTTTCAAAACTCGCGAAATTTTCACAGCTTTTCCCAATACATCGACTTTACTAATTTTTATACAATAAACGAAAAGTTTCAAAAATAATTCTCATACAGTGGATGATAACTATTATGTTTGTGACAACATTTAAATATTGCAAGCTTCTACTTGCAAAATACGAGTTATTAACATTTTTCAAAACATTGCTAAAAACGACCAGGCACATTTTAAAGGAATAAAATTTATACTGTCGCCTTCAGGAAAATGGCGTGATCACGTGATCAATGAATTTAAACGTTTAAAACTTAGTATGTAACCACAAATAAATGATAAACAGAATTATGTTTTCATTTGGCGAGCAGTGGTGTCTCCGCGGCGAAGTACAGTCTGGTCGTGCTGTTGTCGCGCGCTCTCAGTCCACACTGAACGGAGTCTTCAGCTGAGGTGGCTACATACCGATTATGAAGAATTTAAAGAACACTTCGTCATAGATAACTTTTTCGTAAATATTTTATAATTTTTTGTTCCTTCTACAGCAATTCAAAATAAGGGGTTTATAATAAAAAATTCGATACTAAGTGCTGTAATGATAAAAAAATAGAGTTTAGAAATCATCCAATAGGTTATGGTTGCCATTTTATTATACGATATTCACATACTAGTGAGCAATAAGTCAAATAATAAATGAAAATAGATATCAATTTATTTATAAATAACAATTAAGTATTGGGACATCCCTGAAAACACATTTAATTATTTTCTTTTTATTGCCAAACAAACTTTTAGACATAACACATAACAATTATTGATAAAGATATCAGGTAAAACGACACCAATGACCTCGATGTCGACGAGCTGTAAAGCCTCACAAAAAGAATCATGTAAAACATTACAGGAGCATTATGTAATAGAAATATTCAAAGTAATTGCACTTCAATTAGTTATGATAAGAGGAGAAGGAGGCAAAAAGCACAGGCCTGAAAACCATTTATCACATCAAAAAATTGGTGAAGTGTTGTGTTCACGTACGAATTACTAGCCTCACCTGCAACGCTGAAACATTGATTTTCTTATATCCGAATATAATCCGAAAGCCGGGGAATTTCAAATGACGAGCATAATGATAATAGATTTGAGTTTGTTGTTTCATTTCTTGCAATTTTATTTCATTTTTATATCAAAATAAGAAGCGGATGTTGAACGAATACTATCTATTGCTACCATCTGTGGCGCGTCAAAACTCATAATAGAATCCAATAGTTAATCAAAGAATAATGATAACATTACTTCTCAAGAAAACTATTTTATTTTAGAAATTACTAAATAGTTCAAAGGATTATAAAGATTCTTCGTGGTACAAACGATGTCTACAATTAAATACACTAGATGTCTATCATTTCGTACGGTATCCGAGCGATTGGACGAGTTAAAATAGATAAAATTGCCCGATTTCCTATACTTCGTGTCTGTCTTGACGTCATCTGCTTCTAACAACCACCTTCATTCGCGAGCAGAGTCATGCAAAGACATAGAAGCTGCATTTCCCTAACCTCAATCACGGGTCCATTAAACACACTCTAGATTTTCGATTACGGAGCGACTCCACAAATTGACGATTGACATTGTAGAGAATTTCCTGATAACTCAATATTGAAATTATCCTCAATATTTTCCGTGGTTGACTTGTTTAAATGAAAATGTGATTGACGGTTTACATAACACCACACACTTTATTTAATAACAGAAAGATAAAGAATATTTACGTTGCTTCCTGTCCTCAGACTTGTAAAACATGTAGTTCCAGCATATTGTGACCCTGTGCATCTTCAGAAAGTGGTTTTGAGTCAATGTACATTTAAAGATCCTAAGACTACTATGATACGGTAGCTGAATGTTGGTGATTTTTGTAGTAACTACGTCATTTTAGATTTTTATACTGAAAACCTTTTCGACACTCAAGATCAGAATTGGACAGAATGTCAGATTTACTACAGGAATATTATATTCTAGAGAAACGGTTTTCTTCTGTGACGTTGGTAAAGGAACACTGAGCAATGTTCTGAGAAGTACTTCAACGAATGTGTTTCAATGAGTGCACAACGCGGGGAAATAGGAGGCGGTGCTAGATGTGGAACCCCATTCATGAACACCAAAGTTTGTTTACTGAACGCAGAGCGCGGAGTCTCTGACTGCCGGGTGGATGTGATCGGAGTCATCGGTGTTCATTACTCGCCTAGTGGTCATAACCGATTGAAATATGATTGTATTTATTTACAAAGATATTGCAGATATTCTAGTATCTTTGAAATCTAAGTAAAAACCAGAAAAAATGATACCAAACACGACGCAAAAAAAAAAAATAGAACCTTAAAATAAATGGTGATTAAAATATTACTAATGTTTAGTATTATTTTTCTTTATTTCTTACGTAGATTTCAAAAATTCCAGAATATCTGCGATATCTTTATGAACAATAAAGATTTTTCATTGAGAGATAGCCAGAAGAGTGCTAAAGGGTCAAACACCTCGATCACGACGGGGTCCTTGAGGATTACAACACTGAAGGATCCAAGAGGGGGGGAGGGCACAGGGGTACGTGCCCCTCGCAAAAAAAACGAGATAGAAATAGAAAAGGGAGTTTCTTTACTTAAAAAATTCAGTTTACGCATTGAAAGCAACGAGACGAGCTAATGTCTGCGTAATAAGGCGACTTCATTGGACAAACCTATGACTTCACTTCTATAGATTTCCACTGTAACATGGGAACACGAGCATAGGGCTGCGATACTTCACTGCTTCTAGATACTCGCACTCCAACGAAATTCAGAGCCACTTACCTAACACCTCAATAAAATTTACATCAGAAAAATAATCGAAAAAGTGAAAATCATAAATAAAATAATTTCTAATTAGAATAATGGTTCTTTATTAGTACCATAAATTAATGATTGAAATGTTCTTATAAAATGTGCAAGAATGTTACACATCGTAATATTAATAATATTGCATGATTCGTGAATGACAGGAAAATTTTCCTTTATGGACCCCCTCCCAAAAAATCAAATCCTGGATCTGTCCCTGGATTACAATGGAGTGTCAAGAAGGTGGCTAGGGGCTCAGTAAACAGACTGTAGATGTTGGGAAACTCCCCATGCGCGAATTCCATCGCGTAATCGCGTGGCAGCCTCAACGCGATCAGACAACGAAACAATGCGCTCTAAGAGGATAGAAGAAGTCAAATTTGTGGAAATTCCGATGCGAGGATGAATGCGGATCATCCGGATGCGAGGATGAACCGTGGAGCGCTCGCTCGCAACGGGACGAAAGCTGCACGCGTGGAAGAACGCGAACGCCGATTCGGCTATCGCTCAACAACATACGAGGGCACCCATATCCACAGAGTGTACGCCTCGATCAGAGAGCCGAAGGATCTTGTTAGCATAAGTGGCGGCAACGGTGGGGATCAGCACGAACCATAAAGCCTGGCGCGGTGGGTGGCCAAACAGCTCGCAACGAGGCGTACACAAAGATGTGTAGTTCTGGCGCCGTGCTAGCGCCGCGTCTTCGGTGCCATATGTGGCAGCAGGTTCGACTGGGAGCCCGGCTGGCGACTCCGATAGTGATAAACTACTTGGAAACTTGTGTTCGAGAGTGAAGGGGTAACACAAGAGCAGCATCATGTCAGGGACCTATTATTTTATCAAGAGTGATTATATTATTACTGCATCACATACTCTCATGTCCATCAAAGGTTATTAATAGTAATGCATGAGTACTTACTGCCTTCAACGTGGAACAGTTACGAGACAGAATACCGGTATGTTTGGTATACTCATCCGACTGTATGTAATGGAAATTTTAGGCGGCTACTCACTCTGAGGTATCGTCGATTCTCGTTCAATGCGCGCCGGAATAATGCCCTATAAACGGATCATTAACCGACGCTGATGGTTGAGTGGATTGCATAGTGTAAGCCCCGAGGAGCATGTTCGACTCAGTTCAATTCAGGCTGATGTCGGCGGATTTTACGGATACGATCCGGCTAAAACTTAATGACGATATTTGCATTTCTTGCAAACTTTTCGATGATAAAAAGATATTCGGGAATCTTTTCAGAGGGAAATTTCCGTTTGAGAGGCTATTAAATAAATCTTGAGTTTCTTTAGATAAAAGTTCGAAAAACGAAAAGGTGGTGAAACATCTCAGCATTTTCATGGCTGAAAATTTGGGCGAGGACTTACGTTTCGACACAGAATCAGTTAAAATTATTTTGAATAAAATGTCCAAACCAGTCCACTCAATCGTTGCAATTTTGACGTGAAATTATGCACGTACTATTGTCCTCAAGTTTTGTAAATACATGACATCATAAGGTAGCTACAGGTTAGACAATGTTCCACGTGTCGTCAAATTTGAAACTCGTCTTATTTGGATTTGTGCTATTGTCATCACTAAAATACGTTATATCTGACACTGGACATCATGTCAAAGCTCTTAGTATAGGTTCCGGATAGGTTCGAAAATGGTTACCACGGACTGTCAACAAAATCCCTTATGTTTTGTAATGGATAATGCTTTAGCACCGCATGAAAATTTTATGAAGCTGTTCGACCAAAATTTAACCACATTCAGTCTCTCAAATAGAATATTTAATTACAGGTTCTCTAGAGGACGGTGAGTAATACTGAGCGCCTTCGGTATTCTAGAGCGGATTCGACTGGGAAATTACATCGGAACCAAAGGAGGTAAACACATGTTGGTATGTACTCAATACACCGTAACATCCCGCACAGATCAATGGAAGATCTGCTGAAGACCGGGTACAAATACCTATAGAATAGCAACAGGATCAGGACGACCTGCTGCACATTGCTTTAGACCGCAGAGAGAGTTTCACTACAAGTAAGCTAGTACCAACGAAGTTAGAAAATGATTCTTCTCGTATTTCCCAAGAGTAGGAAACGTTCCCAGGTAAGATAATATATTAAATAATTATTATTTTAATCTACCTTATTTTATTTTACGATTTGAATACACGAGGGGTGGGGACACCCGGGAAATTTTTTTAACGATAACCTTGAAAATCTCGTTTATAAACACTTGTTTGGTTAAAAAAATTAGATAAGCACAAAAATTTTCCATTTTTACAACAACAAAATTGGATTGCACAATATTAGAAGAACTGAGTAACAAACAAAATTAAAAATCATTATAGTTTCCAAAACATCGCTTTTAAAAATATATTTAGAAAAGCACACCAAATTAGGGAACAGTACGTGTTTCTTCTTTTAAAATATGCAAATATTAGTTATTTTAATTATAAACATTGCAATTTGTAATTTTAAATCTACAAGATAAAAAGGGAACAAAATTACTTCCAAATCTTACGTACTTTAAATCGATTTTCAATGCACTTTCTAGTACATACTCAAAGTAATAAGACATTTCAATGTCAAATAAAATTTAATAAATTTCATAGAAGTAAATTGCAAGGACACAGTATATAGTCTTACAAAAACATTTTCATAGTCATTTGCAGACCTCCACTCAGTAAGTCTATGCTATCAACGTGACAGACCCGAATCATGAGGTTGTAGTACGAAGTGAAAATGAAACGATGCTGGTCTTCGGTCGTTTGCTCTACCAGTGTCGTATTTTATAAACTTGAAATAGTTTTATTAATTTGCTCATTGTTAGACTTTTTTGTGGTGCCAAGGAAGCCTGTGCTTGAATCCGCTTCTGAAACTTCTTATTATTAAAAGTATAATACATACTTTTTATCTCAACGAGGAAGAATTCGATTAATAATGTTGATCGTATGTTCGTGAGTCGAGCGATGTTGAGGTTATGTCACTTGGTTGCTGGAAATGGCAGTTATTCACCCGCATTTCATTAACTTACAGTCGATTCGTTAAGAGTAAACTGGAAGTGTGATTCTGTAATGAAGGAGAAAATATTTTGCTGGAATGAAAAAGAATATTGAGAGAAACAGAATCAGTTAAACTCGCTTCATACCGACAGACGTTTGCAACTTCATAACGATACCAAATTATCTTCGATAGAATTACAGTCGGTGGCTTATTGACTTTAGGTGTTCGTGTTAAATGTCTTCTCCAAAATCCGTAGATTTTGGGTTCGAATACCGTGTGTTCTCATTATGTGTTGTAAGAGATCGACGAAGGGAAGTCTACTTGTATTGCAAGGGAATTGCAAGGGTAGAAGAAGACGGAAGTCGACATAAATTATTTTAAAAAACTCGGTAATGACAATGTTTGGCACTTGGAAACGAAGACTTGAAACAAATGAAAAGAATGTTAAGAGTAAAATAAGGTGAGGGTGAATTCAAGGTGACACCTCCATGGGGTGCATCTGAACACCAATATTACAGCTCTATCGTCATTCTTCCGATGATTTTCTCACCACTAGTGTCTAGGTGCACCTAGTCCTACACCTACTCTAACACAAGGACAGCGAAACGAGAGTAACTTAACTTGTATATTATTCCCCTTTGTAAGGAATGGAAGTTCTGAATAACTTCATTTCTTCAGTACGCTATTGGATTAGAGGCCATTAGATTATTATTAAACCAGCAGAACTACTCGGTTTTGCCCGGGTTTTGAAAAAGAAACTTAATCATTGCTGAACATTCTGGAACTAAAACACTTGTCAACAGGTCTGAAATGTTTTAGCTCATTTTGCCAGGCGTTACTCGGTTTTTTTAATTATATTCTAAATTGATACGTTAATTCCCGTATTTTTCTACTTTCGTACAAAAAAAAAATGTGGACTATATGTTCTTTGTGCCAATTGAATGACATATCTCGACTTGGGCTTCCATGAACTTTATTCCCGCCAGAACAGAGTCAAATAGCCTGTCATGACGAGTAAGATGGGCGATCGATACACGCTCGACCTGTGACGTCTCGCTATCGATCGATCTAGTAAACCAGAGCTAGCGTGCGAGCCCTTCGCCGCTAGGAGGTAGACTCCGACGAGCGACCGCTCTCACTTGCAGCAACTAACTCGACGAGCCATCATCGCTTCTCACCTGGTGCCAGCGCGCGAAGAGCGCGCTTCTCCGAAGCGAGCCCCGACATGGGGACACTCGCTCACTTGCAACTAATCATCCGACGGGTCATCACCTTCATATCACTTCCATCATCTGGCAGCCACGCCATGTTACGGTCAGATATTCTAACCGCGCTCACCGCAGCCCCCCAGGATACCGAGACCGTAACCCATGTTCAGCGCGCAAGCCGACGACTTTCCCTGCAGCTCCTACAAGGAGACAGCTGGGGGAAGTTTTTGCATCCAGCAACAGCATCTCTCGTGAGCAACGGTACGCTATGCATCACGATATAAGCTCTGTGATAAATCGCCACGTGCCAATCTGAGCGCACATTCGACATCTACCTCAACTCAAGATCATTCAGCACTCGTCAACCCTCATCATATAGCGGTCAACACTATCGCAGCGCCTCACCTACTACCATTTTTATTGTGGTATTTGTATCACCTCATTATTTCTCGTTTTATTCATGTTTCATATCATTAAACTGTTTTGTTGGCATATCTATTGTTCAACACACATCATCTACCTTCCTCATGTTCTGTAATTTGCCTGTATAGTTATGATCCTTCGAACCCGCACCTCATCCTACATGGACAAGGAATTTTACCTAAAACTTCTGTACACATGTCTTCCAATTACTTAGAAAGATGTTTTTGAAAACATTTGAAAGTCCAGAAATAAGGATGATATTATAGACACGTTCGAAATTCAAGAGCTGTCTCTCTCCCACACACACTTATGGATGTTCTCTAAAAACAAATATTTCATAAGAAATCATTCTCTTTCAACATATTATCATAATTTAATAACCAGTCAAAGTAGTAGTAGTAGTAGTAGTAGTAGTAATAATAATAATAATAATAATAATAATAATAATAATAATAATAATAATAACAGATGAGCTATGCAGAGAAAATTAGGAAATACAGCAACGTAGCATTCCAAATTCAATAGCAAAGGAAAATTCGCACCCAAATTCTTCCCATAATTATTTCNTCGTGCATAATCTTCTTCAGAGGAACTATGACAAAATCCCAGTTAAAAAGTCAACCGTGATTGTCATCCAGAAATCCATTATCTTCCATAAAAAGAAGATTAAATGCTGTTCGTTGGAAAGCGAATCATTTGAAAACGGCTGAACCGATTTGGCTAATTTTTTAAATAAATGTTCGTAATAGTCAGAATAAAGTTTTTTGGGAAAGAAAAATTGGAAAAAATGCCCGGAAAATAGGAAAATTCGGGAAAAACTGAAGGCACTTTTTTCTATGCGATTTTTGTATGAATTCAAGATTATAACTCACTATTTGAACGATGGATATGCGTAATTATTTTCTTGTTTTATTCGTTATGGTTCTGGAAAAGTTTTCAGGAAAAAGAATTTGGGACAATTACAAACAAGTGTCGGAAAATTCGAACAAAGTGCCAAAATCATAATTTTCGAATGCATTCTCGATCATAACTGAAGATAGGAGCGACATATTTGGTTCATTCTTTTTTGGTTTGTTTTTTCAGTTTTATGTTTGAATTGTGATTCTGTTGTAAGTTCATCAAATTGTTTCATGAAATGAATTAAGTTTCGTTTTATCTCAAACAAATTTACAGATTTTCCTACGAAATACGGCGAGTTTTGAAGTGACAAACGGCTACACAGTAACAACAAAGTGAATCAATATCCATTTTCAATTGAATAGTGATTCTTTGTATCGCACATTGTGTCGATATCAAAACAATTTAATCGCATTGCAAACGCCACAAAATGATCACAAAAAACTTTATTGGAACAGGACAACGTCTATAGGGTCAACTAGTTCTTAATACATGCAACATAGAAATGTTTTACAATAATTATAGATCGGGAATGATGCTGCTTGGAATATCGTTCCCGCACCTGTCCAATATACCAAGCACGCACCTGAGAGAAAAATAATCTGAAAGTAATCGATATAATTTTTCAATTAATCGCATGATATAATTGATAGTTGTATGAATAGCCATGTTAAAGTGCACGTCCCATACTTACATAAGGATATAGCCTTAAATCAGTTAACTAGTGACCACACGTTTTTTGTTGTTTTGTGTTAGTATTATGTTGAGTTGAGTCGAACCGAAATTTAATCTTGTGTATCTGGATGTGTAAAATAAACATAGAATGATAAATTGGACAGGCTAAGGTTAATAATGTGCAAAGTTGAGGTTGTGGGTGTATTGCCCTACGCGGAAGCGAAGTCCTCATTCTGCATTGATTGACTGTCATCTCTGCTCAGAATAGTACATTCGCTATTTCCATTTGTTATTGTCGCGTAACCGTTATTGTTTCCGAGAGCTTCTAAAAGAAATTGCTCTAAAATGAATTAAACGATTCTAGCAAATTTGATTTCGACCTCGAGGAGGGCAGTAAGTTAATTCACTCCCCGAAAGAAACTATAAAATGTCAGGTAAATAGAAAATAGTCTATGTACATAATATTTCTTCCGTGTAACCTTAGACGTGGAGAAGATATGTGATAACTTTTGGTCAGGTGAAAGTGGTGTACAGTTGTGGTGTAGTGGTTAACACCCCAGCAATCAAAGCAGGAGTCCCGGGTTCGATTCCCGACTCGTCGCCATTTTCATCTGACCGAAAGTTATCAGAAAATAGTCTGTTTCATATGATAGTTCAGTTCACTTTTTGTCCTGGCACCTGTTAACTATTTAATCGTTTTCTATTGTTTGAAATGAAGACATTCTCCTCATTGCAAAATTTTTTTAAAAATCTCAAAAGTCAGCCCCGGTCCTATTTTTGGTGTGATTATCAAAAGAAAAAAGTTCCTTTCCATTTCGGTTTCGATTTTTAGGGAATTGATTTTATAGAATTAAATTTAAACTCTTGGTAATGCAAATTGAATGAGTTGAAATATTATTATAATGAACTGTATAGCAAAATATGTTAATTTTACACCCCACAATTCACATGAATTGAACATCAGAAAGTAAATATACAAAAGAAAAAATCATTTAATATCATTCGGTCAGACGTGAATGAATATCCTTTTTCAATTTCAAACACCATCAATACGGGTTTTAATCTACTCTCATACTGAAGTTGAGCTATAAATAACAGAACCATAGAAAGTATTGCGGTTTGGGTTCAGTTTAGGGAATATTTTGAAATAACGATTTGGGAACAACCTTCATATCTACAAAATCTGTTCTGAATCGGTTTTTTCTTTACTTTTTACAAGCTTTTATTTAACTTCACTTGTTAGTTCGTATGTCTGGGCCAAATCTTGCAACTGAATTTTAAACCAGTTTCCCTCAACCGATTGCATTGAAATTTGGCACACGTATACAAACCCCCTGACAATGCAATATTATGATGTCTATTTCTAACAAAAACTTTTATAAAGGTTTTTTCGTTGTAACTAGTTTATTCCGACATAACTCCGGCGAATTATTTCTGGGAAGCTTCCCCTGAAATAGAATCCGTCTCTCTCATACAAGTAAGTACAACACATTGCATAATCTACACTTTTCGTTTTAACTTCTTATCTTATCATTACGATTGTTTCTCAAAAGATGTTTATGCTTCGGAAGGTTTATCTCACGGATGCTATATCGTTTATGCTATTTATATATATTAATACAAGTTTGTGTTTAAAAGGTATTTTGAGTATTACAAATGAACAAGCAAGAGTAATTATGACAAATAAATAAACAAATTCTAACACTAAAATGCATAAAATAAAATAATAAATAAAAACCCTTCTTAAAAACAAGCTATGTACTAAAACGAATAAAATAAGTTAAGGTTTTTATTAAAGTAATGCAAAGTCAAATGCAAAGACCTCCATACATATTTCACATTAGTGGATCCTAATAAAAATAAACGTACTTACCATCTTTATCGCTGAAGATGATTATATATTATTTATTCAATTATTTGTTTTGAAAAAGCATGTTGCGCGAATCGAAAATAAAATACATACTTCGGCAAGTACTTACTTACCAACCCGTCACCGTCCAATGAAATTAATTGGTATCCACTTTTATGAACATTTCGCGCGACGAGCTTTTTGAAAACAAATAATTCAACAAAATATTGAATCACTTTCAGCTATAAAGATAGTAAGTACCTTTCTGAAGATTTCCGAGTGGAAGGGTGTATCTAGGACACTCAAATTTTCTTTGAGTGCGTCGAAAGTGGTGCACAACGTTGCAATTATGGATCAAAACAAACGTAGTTCAATGTTAATTATTTTAATTGCGTCTAAAAGCATCCAATAAAGTCATTAGAGAGACAGAAAGTGACTTGCTTCAAGTAAACGGTGACACAGTGCGCTGGCATTTGCATTATACTTTTCATTGGAATACAATCTAAATGAAACAATTTATTTCGCCCGTATACATGATTTCACAGTGAAAATCTTGTTATTGTTGATTTGTTCGGTTAATACTCGCATATTTTGCAATACGTTCATTACTCATAGACGAAAAGATTTTTGAACAAAACTTCATGTACTCGTTTTTGGGTTTGCAAATTCAGCCGATTTCATCTACGTTTGTGAATATACATATTCAGCTAGTAGACGTGACGTACTGAAAGTAAATGACAAGATGTAAAGACCTCATCAACTGTGGATCAAATTCCGTTTGGGAATAAGATTTCGAAATCGTGTTATCAACGAAATGAAATTAACCTCTCACTCATATTTCATGACATGGTGGAAATTTGGAGACGCGTATTTGTGGATTCAAGGTGTTTCCTCATACTTGACATTCAATAGAAAGTGAATCGCTAACCAAGGGTATTCCACCGATGATTATCCGACTGACAGTATTTTGTAGTAAATTCGATCCACATTTTACTTTGATTTCCTAACGTTTCTGCTCCACACGGATTAATATAGTTCCTCTCAAGAACAATTTCTAAGTAAATGCCTCAAAACGAAAGCACCGTCTTCGTTCCTTAAATTCTTCCACCTACTGCGGTGTACGTTGAACTCGACTTCTCAGTTATATATTTCGCCGTATTTTCATCCCCAGATACACCTAATATAGATCTAACGTCTCCTTTACTTATTATTTCACGATGATTGATGAGCTGACTCGAGAAATATTTGAGTAATAGGATCACTTTCGTCCGCAAAACTGATATGTAAGTACCATGACAATTCTGTTATCGTGTTCAAAGGCTACGCTTCGCTCCGGTCCTTCCAGCGGCATCTTTTCCGCTATATCGAACGGAAGGGAAGGAAAGCGATAAGGTCACGATTACGTCAACATTAGTGAAGTTCTTTAATATCAGCGTTTGATTTACATTGGTCAGATACCTGAGCCTCGTATCTTTCGCCTTTATCAGGTCTGCGTCGCTCGGCCGCGTTTTGGCTTCGCGTAGTTCGCGAGAGAGCGCGCGTCTTGTCTTCCCGAGCCCTTCGCTGCCAACTCCTTGGAGGGCGCGCCGCCCTTTTTGCCGCGATCCGCATAGGCAGCCGTGTCGGACGAAGCGGGCACTGGTGGGGGAGGCACAGTTCACGCCCCACCCATCCCACCGACCTAACCTCCCCCCCTGGCCGCGCGCGCCGTACTCGCTGGCGACCACCTCTCTGCGCGCCCGCCCGCCCCGCAGTCCCCTTCGCCACCGACCGTTATTGATTACGGCGACGGCGGTGGTGGCAGTTGCAACGGCGGCAGCGGAGGCGGCGCACATTTGCCCGTCGGCCGGCGGGCGGCAGGTACAGCTCCAAGTGGTCGCCTCATCGCTTCATCGCCTCTCCACCGACGTCCTCGCCGTCTCAGCTCGTGATGATTCCGTACACGACATGTCTGTGCTATCGAGGTGGGCGTCTGCAAGCCAGCCGGTGGAGCGCCGTGCAGCCGCAGGACGGCGACAAGGTAAGAGGCGGCAATGTGGCAATGGGGGAGGCATTACTTGATTCGAGCGACGTCCACCAATCACGAGCACGTATTATTTCCGGTTTTGTTTGGGTGGGGACAGGTATTTTACGTTGGCATCAACGTAAATATGCTCGTGAAGCAACTATAATCAGGTAATGCAAATTTCGAAGGCTGTCGTCTGCTTAGTGGGACGTTTCGCCTCTGTATACAGCAGCAGTTCACCGCGCTGGAAGCTTTGTTCGACCGCATCCTTGCCAGACCATGTGCATTAGTTCCCTACTATCAACATTCTGACTTGTTGTTTATGTCTATCGTGATGCAGCTGATTCGATCGATTGAGTGTCGCAACGTGAAAATTCCTCTTACTCTCTTCACGGGTCTGACCGAAAAAATAAGGACTGTGTTTCTAACTGCTTGGCCTTAAACGATCAAACTAGAAAACTTGCACGCTTGTTTCGTGTCAAATAAATGACTTCACTTGTGGTTTATTCACACATTAAACGTGATCTTCCACATAAAAAAATTTGTTTTTATCTTTTAAAGAAGACCTTTACATTTTCTTTCAATGTACTCTGTACGAAAACCAGAGTCTTGGAATATCTTTTGTTTTCACTTTCGAGAGAATATTGGTGGCAGTTCATTTGAAATATAAGGAGACATTCCTAACACGAATCTGCAGTGTAATGCTTTAAATACATGTAATTTTTTATGTCTACAATTATTCAGAATACTAATAATATCAACAAGGGATCTGAGTTTTAGCAGACCTTTTATTATCGAATAAAGATCAAATTCACAGCATATTGTTTTCACATTTTAAGTGGTTTTACACGTCTAGGTTTTAAATTTATTCTTCAATGACTTACGTAATTATTTTTCTAAATCGTGACATTAGGTGAATGTGATCTTTATTTGATAGCAAATTGTCTGCTAAAAGCTCAGGTCGCTTGTTTATGTTATTAATGTGTTAAATTAATTTCGTGACGAATAGTGAAGCACAGAATGATGTATCATTGTCGAGTAATGATTCGCTTTGTATTGATACCTTGAGGAATGTTGCAGTGAAAAGAATATAGTTGAAGTATAATGAAAAGTGACCGAAAACGTTCTCTTTCTGCGATGACTCTCAGTATTGTTTATCTGTGCGTAACTGGAACTGCAGAGGACAAGCTTTCTCGCTTTTAAATACTAGTCTCTATATATCATAACATTTACGTTATACTGTTGTTGTTTATTCTTCGTGTGCGGCACTATTTTAAAAAACTATGATTGATATCATAGTAATTGATGTATTCTTCTTAAGTATGAGTAATTTATCGAGGATGAATGAAAAATATAGTTTTTACCTCTTCTCGTTTACCTTGATTCTAATTGTCTGTGAATTTTTATCTCATAAGCACTTTCCTTGTTTACGAACGATAACTTTCGATCGTGTGATTGTTTACATAAAAATTGAGAGAAACATAACACCACCAAAAACACACATACCCCACGTAAAAGGAACTGAACCCAACTATAAAAATATAAGGTCACTTACGTAATAATCCTTCATACCCATTTACTTTAGTCCCATATCAAACTCGTTGCTTTGGTGCTTCCGTATCTGCATACTAAACGTGTGCGAATATTTTGCGTAGAACTCTGCAAAATGTTTGTAACGTGCATGAATGTTAATTAGTAGCATTGAGTGATGTGTAGTGCTCACAGAACTCGAGAAGTTGAGTTGGAGTTGTGGCATTACAGGATTTGCGAGTTAGCTAAACAACCCACAGTTTATATTCCCACTCTCATGAGAGCATCGACATTTTAAGGAAGAAATTGGGCGTGCATTCCAAAATGAGATAATAACAAATAAAATTGTATTTCAGTTCAACAACCACTTTATTAGAAAAAGTTTTATGTGCACTGTGTTTAGCTATCTGTTAGATTCATACATTTCCAGATAACGTACATTTAACACGAAGAAAACCATGCAGAGAACACGTTAATGAACAAAGTATACGGAGCCCCTTCACCTTCAATAACTTAATGAACTATCCAGCCCTGGGTTGGGAAAATGATTTTCGAGATATAGCATTTGGATTTTATTTCTGAAATATTATAGTACGTCCATTACAGAACTGTAACTGAGAACCCGACTCAAAACTTCATGGATCAGAATTGTAATTTTAAAATATCCCAAAGCGCTAAATCGTATTTCTAAAACGTTTCTGATCGTAAACTACTGTCCTATCAAACTAAACCGATAGCTAAAAATCATTACAAATATTATTTTTTGGATTTGGGAAGGAGCATTTACTTACATTTTAATAATATAGATTAATTTTATCATTTGTTTAAAAATACAAATTAACTTCGAATTGGCGTAAGTTCTTGAGCGGCCCTCCCACATTGTCAATCCGTCAGTACATTGATGGTTTGAGAAGGTTTATTAAAGGATTGTCAATATGAAAAATATTGAAGATCCGAATTGAAGGTTTCCAAAATCCTTTAGTAATATTGAACATTGAACGTATTGAACATTGAACAGACAATAAATTTTTTGGCGGGGAGGAGGGGGCGCTTTAGGGCTCGCCAACATCTTTGTCATTAGATCCCTCACTGAAAATATTCAGTGCTCAGATTTGCAAAACAGCTGAACACTTTCGGAAGAAGAAAAAAGAGAACAATGCTTTCCTTTTCGCTACTCGTATAAGAGCAAATTTGACAATACAGACTTATGTGAAGAATGAGGTTGTTATAAGAAATTCTTTGGGGATGAATCTTTCGAAGGAATACATAAACAATTTTAATTTCACTCCGTGTATAGAACTCGTATATAAAGATATAAATTCTTCCCCTTTTCTCCTTAAATTATCGAGTTGTATTCATTCATTTTTTGTTGAAATAATTTCGGAAACTCATAATAATAATTCTTGGAGGGTTTTCCGGTTATTTTTTTTCTCTTCGGCCCAACTGAACCTTAATCATCACATATGCTTCTGCAAGCTTCGTTACCGCTGAAGGTAGTCTGAACTGACATATGGACGTTGTGATGAATCATTTTATATTGAAGCATTGACGATATCCATTTCGACAATACAAAATGACTATATGGTGTTTCAAAATACTACAATTATGGTGTTTCAAAATACTACAATTATGGTGTTTCAAAATACTCGAAAAGAGCACTTCGCGCATAAGAGACATCAGAACAATTCATGGAAAGAGGAATGAAAAGAAGACTCATGACAAAAAGAAAACGCTTAAATTTTAATATGAAAATGTCCTTTATAGATACTTCATGTCTTTTAAATGTCACGTTATGTTGATCTTTTAATCCTTAATTTAAATAATCATTATTAAATTTATTTAATTGCAACTGAGGATTGATTTTTAAATTGTATATTCCAGAGCCAAAACAGAAAATAACCGTGTTTATATTTCAATATCAAGCAGAAAATAGAAAAGCAACTAATATCTGTAAACGTTGTGTAATTGATACCAGAACTGGGCTTGTATTTTATACATCCTGGCTCTTCAGGACTACACATATTCAACATAATTAAGTAATTTCATTAAAATAATGTATTACAAATCTTAATATCCTTTAAACAGTCATAAAGTTCAACAATATTGGGAAATTAATGAGTAATTTTTAGTGTCAGCAGAAATTAGCATTATTGAACATTTCAATCCTGGAAGTTTTTTTTCCATTCACCAGACTATTTTTTTTTAATTTCTCTGTCCAGTGGCAGCAGACCGACGTATTTCTATAGTTTTTTCTTATGAACTTTCCGGTTTGAAACAAAAAATTTTACTTATCTATTCGTGGAAAAAATTATTGTGTTATTATGTAATTCATCCAATTATACCCACCTATAACATTATTATTTTGTTCTGATTCTTGTTTAGAGAAGCACTTGAAGTATTTCTTTGACACGTTTATGACCAATATTAAGACCTGAAGCCGATTTATTTTTTATTGAATGAGTATAGATAAGAGGATAGAATATTCGTAAGGCAACAAGGACTAGTTTCTGTCTGCTCTTTGGCAATATTTTTTTATTAAAAAAATGAATACCAGTTATAAAATTGACGTAGGTTCATTGATCTGACTTACGAACGTGCGTGAGTAATGATGAAATACACTTACTAATTCATCTGCCTGAAAGAGAGGTATTACTCAAAATTGTTGAGTAACTTGTCAAATATCGATGCGACCGTGCTTGATTTTATTTTTTTCTCTACGGAGACGTTCACGTACTACGTCACAACGTCGGGGGAAACGGTCGAAAATTGTGGCGCAATGGAACGTGAATTATATTCAGGATAATTTCTGGAATAAATTTACTTCTAAAAATCAATACTGAAAATATCGCTTGAAGCTAGAAGGATGAGGATTCCCTGGGGAGAGAACAACTTGCAATTCTAGGATTTGAGACATATAAGATACAAGAGACTGTTTTGAATATGCGACGTAGAGTACAAATGACAAACGAGACAGAAAGAATTTAGATATAACAGTTGATAAACCCCAGGTAGTGATCTGCCGGCCGAGATACTGGGAAGTCAATAATTAAAATAAAAACAAGAAAATATTGTGCTATAGTATCACCAATCTTTATTATTATTATTATTATTACTATTATTATTATTATAAATTAAAGTGAAAGTTGTTTCGCTGACGTAGTCAGCATCTTCTGGATAACAATACAAAACAAAACAAAATTGGTAGTAATAATAATAAAAACATGAAAAAATCGTAATATTAATAATAATTGAGGCAAAAATGAAAATACACAGAAATATTTAAACGCAAGAATGTAAAAATATGTAAGTTAAATATTTTAATTACGAATTTTTTCATGTTTTTATTATTATTACTACCAATTTTGTTTTGTATTATTTGTCTCAAAATGCTATGTCAACGAAAAAGCTTTCGCTTTAATTTCTATTAATAATAAAGATAAGTGATACTATACCACAATATTTTCAATTTTTGATCATACCAATCAATATGCTGCCAACTATACATTAAAAAATGAAGCTATCATATTAACTTCCCCAAAAACCCTTGAACTTTGTTAAGTCACATTGGAAAGGGAAGGATCAAGGTACTGTGACCAAGTGAAACTAGGGAGAGTTAAAAAGTACTAATATTGCTTGATTCAATAAGTCAATAACCCGTTATCAGTTTTTTGGTAATTAAGGGGAACTCTTTACCAAACTTTTAAGAAAAGGGGAATTTTTATCAACTTTCTCGAAAATATAATCTGAATGTCCTTTGAGAACTTCGATGATAACGTGAAGAGATGCTTGAGAAATCCATTATATACATTTTTTAGTGTTCCCTCCTACGGTAGTGTGTTTCGGGGTGCTGGAAGTTTTGCGGATACCCTTTTCGAAAATTAAAATTTCTCTTTTTTATATCACATTATGATTGTCTCATATCCCAATTACTCGGATTTTTGTTATTCGTATCATTGCTAGTCCTAGTTAGTCGGATGAACGCAGTGGTATTGAACTTTACAAAACAGGGGAACAGAAACGATTGACCTCATCCAGAACAGTGGAAAACTAGTCTCAAGTCCATGGATGCAATTTACTTATTTGTGATTAATGTTTTGAAGCTACCGAAAAATGGAGTAGTTAATAGCGATTTTAGGAATCTATAGTTTAAACGGTTCAAAATTTATTTTTCTCTACGATATGACGTCAATATTACATTTATTGGACGTAGTGGAGTTCGATTCCTTCCCATAAAATTTGCACATCGTTCATTTTAAAAATGAAGGAAAATATTTGTCGAAATTAATGTGTCGTGGGAGGTTTCATGGGATTTGCTCATTTCCGAGCTCTGTGTACTTCACCGTGAAGATATAGCCTTGTCTGCCCGTGAACAAGACGCGTGGCATGCAGGTAAACAGAATGATCCCGAAATCATGGTACAAACTTTCAGGGTTGGTACAGGACACTGTAACAATCATTTATTGTACAGGACTGTATGGGCTTAAGTGTCAGGGTGAGGCATCTTGTTTACGCGACTCCACTTGACTCGTGAGGATCTCGTTACACGAATATCCGAAGCTGCTGCACGTGTGCGTGAAATACGTGGTATCTTTGAAAGTGTACGCCAATCACTCCACCGACGCTGTCAAGCGTGTATCACTGTTGGTGAACGCAATTTTTAACAGTTATTGTAAACATTGCAGTTGTCAACGACGCTGTCAACAAACTCTTTTTGTCTTCGCTTTCATCTCCTATTTCTTGTGTTTGCGCTCACCGCCTCACATGCGTCCATGCATTCCTATACATTAAATTATTGTCACAATGTCCTGTATTGACCCTTAAAGTTTGTACCATGAGCTCGGGATCATTCTGTAGATCTCAAGATTAAGAACGAGGGGCTGCGAGTTGTGAGTACAAACCAAGCCTTCCATCTTGCTTTACTTTCTCTCGCATCTGCCACATATTTAAAATATTCAAAGGGATAATAAAATCGATGCCTCTCTATGTTCCAACCCTATAAATACTTCGTCGGTACTTAGGAGATTGGTTCTGTCGAGAAGCAGACTGACTTTCCCTGCTTTAAATGTTTATTAGGTATGCATATATGTCGTACGTGAACCCTTCACGTGTAGATATGACGACTTTCACATTTTAACATTATAATATAAGTTGTCACATATCTTATCCACGAGTAGGGTGCACGGAAGAAATATATGCATAACGAACCTGAACACGTAGGTACGTGTGAAACCGGTAATAAAGTGCACACAGCATAGTGTGCTGCCTGGTTCACTCATCTCCTGTAGCGGGATGTGTCTCAGGTCTTGGGGGATTTAGGTCTGGGTGGGAATGGTGTACAATTGTAGAAGGCGAACGGATGGTGTAGTGGTTAACACCCCTGCGATCAAAGCAGGAGTCCCGGGTTCAATTCCATTTTCACCTCATCGGAAGTTGCCACAAAGGTTTATGAGTGTTCACGAGTTCTGTAAATATGTTTATTCTAGCTCTATCCCAAAAGCTTAGCACCAAATTCAAACTGGAAGACTCGAAGGTTGTTTACTTGCAAAATCTTCGTCTTAATAAATCTGGTTATTAAGCCATATCGTATAAGCGGTTCAGTTCAGCGAAACGACTTTCTCTTTTTTTTTTGCTACTGCTTACGCAGTCAATAATTAAAATGTGGGGAGTTCTCATGTTATATCCTTACTATATGTGACCGCTGGGAAGTTTTAGTTGGTTCGATTCAAAAATGATCTGTCAGCTACCATGCGATTGGTATTTGTGACCGACGGAATGTTATTTTGAATTTTTGAAGTGTTAAAAGTTTAAAAAAACATATTGCAAAGACCTTATTTTCATTAATTATTTAATTCACTTATTTACGCGTGTTTACGATCGTATAGAGTATTGCCTTACTGGTCGTTACTAGTCACTTAATAATTTCGTCGTCCAAGTCCTTTTTTTAAAATTTAGTATAGTGGAAATCACTCGAAGGAATAAGAACAAACAATTAACAACATTAATTATCATTTTGTGAGGATCTAACTTTGTCAACAAAAGATAGGTTTTGGAAAGTGTTGTTTCAGATACTTATGAGATTTTCTTCATTTCAAATGTATGTACTCGTGTTCATTTGTCACTGAAAATAAAGATCTTTGTGTAGATCTTTCGAGAGGAGAGCCCTCAAATAGATTTCGAATCCTAGGAAAATGCATTATTACTTGGAATAACATAGTCCCGAAAACTCTTCAAAACAATTAATTGTTAATGTAATACATTACTTACCTTTAAATAATCTTAATGGGTAAATAAATACGTACGAGCACGTGGGGGATAATAAACTAAATTACTCTCCGGAAACAAGCAAGGGACCATCCCAGCAATTCCGATGAAGGGCGCAAGAACAGTGGCAGATTTAATACTCAATAAAATATTTTTTTATCAAATGCGTACTGTTATCAATGTATTATTCCAGAATGGAGCGTAGATGTAATGTGCAGTCAAAATTCGAGATTAGTAATACGAAAATTATTAAACGAACGACGTTCCGGCCTATGGGTATCGATCATAAAATTGACACAGAGAGGGTATCTTTTTAGATACGATACGTTTATTCCCCAGTTATCCCTGACCTCCAATCTCCCCATACACACCAGAAATGAATAGCTTTGAGTTATATCATAATAAATGAAGTTACAGTAAACCGAAAAATATTTATTTATTTACCAAAACCGGCTTTCGACAGCTTATGCTGTCATCTTCAGTGGCTTACAATCAAGATACAGGAATATATTTAGCTATTGGTGAAAATGGTTTTAATAATAATAATTTTATTATTATATTAATAATAATATTTTTTTCGGTTGATTATAACTTTTTTCTCATATAAGTTAAAAACCGAATACAACACCATTATCTAATTATAATTCTTTCATATGGCCACTTGAGTTAGTGATCTGGTGACTGGGAACGCATCCCTTGAGACACTGTCAAGTCAAAACTTCAATTCTCAGATTAATCATGTTACGTCGAATGAAAATGGGAGACGGGACCGGGGTTCGAACCCGCGACCTTGAGCACAGCGCGCTCATGCGCCTACCGACTGCGCCATCCCGTTCGCAGTCCGGTAGGCGCATGAGCGCGCTGAGCTCAAGGTTCCGGGTTCGAACCCCGGTCCCGTCTCCCATTTTCATTCGACGTAACATGATTAATCTGTTACCTGGCGGTGATGTTCACCGCAATCTAAGAGATTTCTATGTTTCAATTCTCGTGTTTAAAATTACTTAGAATTTTTCGCTTAATAATACTAAACTCCGAGAGAAAGTGCTTTATAACAGTTTTATATAATTTCAGAAAAGCAGAAAGTTTGGCGTCTGGTGTGACAGTTTGTTATTGATATGAATATAATGACTCATACTCCGTTGCCAAAGATCATAACACTGCGTTTACAGAAGAGTTAAATAACCAATTTTTCCATCATGTCATATGCAATCTAGGGTAAGTAGATGAATCTGGGGAGAGAGCTGTAGAAAAAGTTTTAAAAGTTAAGTGATTAGCTGTCGGACTGGCGTTTTAGATTAGTGAAGGTCTGAAATCATTATGAACGGGGAGGATCGAGAGGAAGGTTCTGTCCATAAATTACGTAAGACACTTTGTGGTATTTCAGCGGGGCTGCGTAGTGGTAATGACGCAGTCTTTCGTAACGTATTATAGAAATCAAAATCGATACTTCAATAAGACGTACTCGAAGACGCAAAGTACGACAGCGACTTAGGTCTGTACGACTCTGAGTTCGCCCCGAAGAAGGCCACAGCATGATAGCCGAAACGTTGGTAGTTTTATCTACTAAGACGCGGTTTGTCCTGGACAGACAAGTTCATATTTTTTGTTGTTTGAATTTATCGCAAAGATATTGGCGAAACACTAATGCAGCAACAAATCTATGCAAATTCATTTGATATTTTTCTTGTTTATATCTGGGCAGTCGTCGAATTCGTAGGATGAGGTTATTAATTTTGACGCGGATAAAATTTATTTTCTGAAAAAAATGTACACTTTTCTGCGAAATTGTATGTTGTGGAAAGAACGTAAAGACTCAGAATACGCCAATCTTTAATGTTAATTTTCATAATAGATTGTTAATCTATACGTCAAGTATTTATTTCTTATGAATACGAACAAAATTATAATGAGATTCATGGTAACTATTTAACAATTTTATTCTTATTACTATGTTAGAAATTGGGACGAGGGGTTCGATCAAATCTTGGGGCAGGGGAGCAATAATTTTATTGAGAAATCGTCTCACGTAATTTATGGGCAGCTTACTTAGCACGGGGAAAATGTGAATATTTTATTACAATTGCCAAATAAATAAGAATAATTCTGCATGTAGATTTATTAACTTTACAACGATTTGTTTTCTGCAGCGTCCAGAAAAAATACATTTTTACGTAAACAATCAGTACGAATGAACAAGACTAAAAGAATATGGTTATTTTGTCGAAAATAATCTACTTTATTTATTTTAGTTCTCATTTCTGCAAACAACGTTCTTCGAAAATCTTAAATTGACACTCGAGATACCAGGGGAATCTCCCATAGGTGCGATTGCTTGAAGTGACTTTGCGTCGTTAGTATTGCCTGCCATAAAGTCTTTCTAGTTCTACCCGTTATAGAGCCCGTCTTTCTAGTTCTTTCTTGACGAGAGGAGGGGGTGCGTGGGAAGAAACACCGAGGCGACGCCGTCGGGGTTCTTCGTTGGGGGTCTTCGCCGACATTCGCTGTGGGAGGACCGACAGCAACGTGGAAGCCTCTGGCGGAGTAGTCGCCCAGTGCAATGAAAATCCATCTCGACCTCCATTTTCACACACTGCGTCCCTTGAATTCCTTATCTTCGTTGCGAATTCCTTCGCTCCACTTCATTTCCTCTGACGTGAGATGAAAAATGTTTCTTTTACGGTTGCAATTTTAGGCACCTCGGCCACACTCCTAATGTTTTCCGTATCTCTCATATATATCTTCCACGTTATCTATTTAAATCTATTTAACGTTTATCTATATAAACGAATTTTTTAAAAAGATTCTGTCCTTTGGTACTAATCATATCAATCTCGCGTCAAATCCCCGAAATATAGTTTTCTTAAATTTCACAGATACGCTTACCTCGGTTGTCTCTTTCGTAAATTATTTTTTTAAATATCCGATTTTGTCGATGTGAGAAAAGGCCCCTTCGATCGCAGTACGGCTGTCTTTAGTGCTGCAATTAAAACAATGCTAAAATGAAAACTTCCAGTCAGGTAAAATGGCGAGCAAGGAATCGAACCCGGTACCCCTGAATTGATCGCGGGGCTGTTAACCACTACACCACCCGTTCGCCTTCCACAACTGTTCACAATTGCCACCCAGACCCCGGAAGACCTGAGACACATCCCCTTACAGGAAATAAGTGGACCTGGCGTCACACAATGCTGTGTGCACTTAATTACTGGTTTCACACGTATCTACGTGTTATCACATATCTTCCCCACGTGTACATAGATGAAATATACGCAATGTTAAAATGAACAATTAGTCTACATCTGACCTACTTCTACATCGAAGCATTACAAAAAAAGTTAATTCGATTGATGAAGGAGAATTCGCTGTCATTCGCTGTCTCGATATTTCTCGAAAGTTGTTGCTTGAAAATTGCTTCAAGAAAAAAACTCGTAAGTCTTCGATGTAAGTAGAAGTTTTTCTTTCTGCTCCGAAGTGGCGTATTGGAAATCTGTGTTGATTGCAAGAGGGGTTCGAAAATAGAGCTGGGATTTCGCCTGGAAATAGGACTGTTATATAGATGCATCAATTTGTTCGCGACTTATAGAAGAGAAATGATTCAACATAAAAACACGAGACCTAATACAACGGTGAGCAAAATAATTGTTTTAGATAAAATACGTTAAATTATTAACTTTAACGATCTTTTTCAGACTAAAATATATATTTTAATCACAACGTTTCGTCTCTCGTTTACGACTTCAAGTGATACATAAAAAGTATAAAATGCTAATAATATGCCATGGATGAAACTACAGATTATTTAACAACAGAAAAAATAAGAACTATGAAGCAAAAAAACAAAACAGAAACCATACGCAAAGTTATAATTTTACCTGGTTGAGCTATAGTTATTGATGTAATTAAGAAATTTCGTTAAAAGGTATGCTTTTCTCCTCAAATATTCCCAAGAATGTCTTCAAAACACTACACAAAATTCAACACTTCTTTAAACTGTAACTGATCACTTCGGATATTGAAGTCAATTAAACGACTTGTATCATTTCTTGAGGCACATCCATATCGTATTGTTGTAAAACAACTTTTCTCGCAGTTCAATTACCCAAATATGATGCTCGATCCATGATCCTCAGTTAAAGTTTTTGTGTAGTGGTGAACATTTTTCCTTATATAATCTATCCACACGTCATCTCTGTGTTTCGCAGAATACCTCAGTGATATTTCATGCTAATGTTGACAGCAAATTATTGTCCGTTTCTATAATTTTGTGTGTTTTTATTTTTGCAGTTGTTAAATATTCTGTAATTTCTTTCAGGATACTATACTGTTTATCAATATTTAAAAATTGTTTCGGGGTATTGAGCCGCGTCGTCATATTGTAAAATCTGAACGTTTCGCTGGCATTAGCAGCAAACATCTTCAACACCTAATACGTTCCTAGCACGTACAGTTCGTAGTAGGTGCTGAAGATGTTTGCTGCTAATTCCAGCGAAACGTTCAGATTATACAATATGACCACGCGGCTTAATACCCCGAAGCAATTTTTAAATGTTGATCAAGTTAGCCGTGAAATCCTGCATCACTGTTTTATACTGTTTATGTTTTACCGAAGGAAGTCGCAAACCAGACGAAAAGATGAGACAAATATATTTTGCAAGTCTGGAAAGGTCGTTAAAGTTAATAATTTAAAATTATGAGAAATAAGTAATTTATTACTTACGACATGTAAAATAAATTTTTTGTGTTAAATTACAAACATATTGACATTCTATTAGTATTATAACTCGTAGCTAACTTTTTATCTTATCTAGGAATTTTTGCTGAAATTTTTGAATCCGCCTCTGCCTTAGGGCCCTTGATCGGAATTGATGGGATGGTCCCTTGCTTGCTTCCGGAGAGTAAATTAGTTTGTTGTCCTCCACGTGGTCATACGCAGTTTGTACTGCTTTTTGACAATAAATTTATTATTATTATTATTATTATTATTATTATTATTACTTACGACCTCGGCTCTCCGTTTGAGTCGTCGTCACGTGAAACGAATGATAACAAGAAACATCAACAGAACATGAGATTAAACGTAAATATAGACACAAAATATATTTACAAAAAAGCAGAAATCACACAAACATGTTATAATACTTTATTGTAAATTCTCGATATCTTTTCTGTGTCAGTGCAAAAATTCAAACTCCCGTATGTATTTTTTATAAATATCATTTCAGGTATGCTGTTTGTAATAATTACCTTCTTTGGATGTACGCACTGACACAGAAAAGCTATCGAGTATTACAATACAATATTATAATATGTTCGTTTGATTTTTGCTTTTTTGTAAACATATTTGGAGTATATATTTACGTTTAATATCATGTTCTATCGTTGTGTTGTTATGTTGTTATAATTTTTTACACTCGACAATGACTCAAACGAATCAAAACTTTGTGTTCTTAAAAGCACAAAATAAATTGTATTTGTCCATCAAACGGTCGTAAGTCTTGAATTATTTATTTATCTTGACTATATAATGGACTTTAATAGTAGAATTTAAAATTATAATTATGTTGACATAACATAATTAATCTGTTATCTGTCGGTGAGGTTCACCGCAATTTAAGAGATTTCTATGCGTTAAAATTATTACTAAGACAGACGTAAACATCACAAAATTCAATAAAATCTGAAGAGATATCAATATATTTTTTCTATCAATACAATACTTTCTGTGTATACATGCAATCGAAAGGAATGGATTAAATCTCCTCTCTGCTATCTCTGCACATTTGCTTTCGTTTCACGAACGCGTGTAACGTGTAGGTTGAATGAATTTTTTCTCAGAGCTCATCCCTGACGTACAAGTCAAACCTAATAAACTCATACACGCTTTCCACTGGAATGCATATCGTACAGCTGGAATGCGATAGTAAATGAAAGTTACTTTGTTGAATATGATGTCAGAAACGTCTTATTGGGTACAAACGTTGTTTGTTTTTCATGCAAACGTTTCTTAGAATCAAGCTGATAACGTTCTCTATTTTTACTACGTGTCTATTGGAATGTTCGGAGAATAGAGTTCGTTGGAGTCTATTTTGTAGAGAATCTGATTAAGTTGAGAACTCCTGTTAGTTCACACGAGTAGGATTTTCTAAGCCATTAGTTCTGAGAAAGGAGGCAGCCCGGGAGGGTACGGCTGGGAAAACAGTTCGCTTTTCAGCTATAATTTTTGAAGGAGTGCATTTCGATTTACGTGCTTAAAGGAATATTTACAATATACAAGGAAGGGAAAAAAGTATCCTTCCCTTTTATCTATTTATTCATATTTCATGAAACGTTTTGTCATAACTCTACAAATTATATAAAATCTATAAATTATATGGCTTTGTTAACAAGAATGGCAGTGCAGGATTAGGGGTTGTCCTTAATTACATAAAAGTGACCATTCTTTATGCTCGCTCCCCTTTATGACGCACCTGTTACGATACCTCATATCCTCCCAATAATTACGTAACTCTTGTTCTCCCCCTCAGTATGGCTCAGATGCTGGCTGGATGGCCGGGGATTTTCCATCACACCTAAACATCCAGATTGACTCCCATGCCTATTCAGCCTGCTGTAAAATGAGGTTCGAATCTATCCTGGGGTCAAACCGGCCGGAGCGAGATGCTGGCCACATCTCCTCCTCCTAATGCCGAGGCTCAGAAAATGCGGAGCTCTACTCTCCGCGAACCCCTTGGGCACCTTCGGGGCCTATAGTGGGACAGTTTTGAATTTTCATCACGGCGGGGGAGGGGGTATACAAAAAAGTTTTTGATGTTTTTCGGAAAATGAAAGGAGAAATTTGGATGGAATGACGTAATTGATCGTTCGTCATTGGCATATTCTCTCACAGAGCGGTTGTGTGCAGGGATTACAGTATCGAACTTAAAAGTTAATAGCGTCCTGCAAAGTATACCCTCTGAATCTTGGCTTTACATAACACCTAAGTTAGCACCCCCAACCCCTACGTAACGCAGTGTAACGATATCAAACCCCCTCCCCACCGGGGTGCGTTTCTTAATTTGTGGGTGGACACTCACTAAAAAATATTCTCTATCAAACGGTGAAAATGCTGTTTTAAAGACAATCATGATATAAATAGTAATATAAAAAATAACATAAAGAATAAAAAATGTTATTTATATTATCCTTATTAAACTCGCTATATTTTGTAACGTTGATCCAAAGATGACGGAATACGTATATGGGTTGTATTATTCGTTTGGAGCAATTATATTTTATTGTTCGTCCTTACAACTTGTTTTGATTGGTGTTCGCGAACCAACGGAGAACTGGAAAGCATTTATCGCTTCACTTCCGATTACGAAGCAGCAGCTCGAAGTTTCAGTCGAAGAAAACTTGCGCATTCAATTCTCCGATACAAATCGACGGACAAGTGATTATTCTACAATCCTCAAGGCTGCAATGAAATGTAAACACTTAACGAACGGTCGTAGCACAATCTTATACATCGTCCCCATAACTAAAACATTTATTGCAATATTGAAGTAAAAAGAAAAGGTTTCAACATTTCCGCATCATAATTATTGCAAAACAAATTGAATTTATCGGAATGTTTTTAATTCCTATTAAATGTTAACGAAATCTTTAATTTATAGACAAGGGTGCAACTGGGGATACGTTTCTAAGTAATTTATAACAATATAAATTGTTTTCATTGTAGAGAAGTATTGATAGAATTTTTCTCATCATGATGTGACGAGATGTAAAAATGTGATTGCGTCAAAACTACGAAGTTTTCCACGTTGAATTAAATTTTGGCTCTTCGATAAGTCAAACATATTTTAAGTGACCATCAATCGGAATTCAGAAGAACATTTCGTCTAGTCATATGGTATCTTGGCGAGGCAAGAATGTGGAAGTCTTTTGCTCAATCGTTTCTTAAGTTTTTGGAGGTGCTGAGACGCGGTGAATTTTTTTCCAAAAGTAAAGAGAATATTCTGTAAAAGTGTGTAATTTTCTAGTTGTAAGCAAACAACATAAGAAAAATGGTTTATGGGGTTCATTTCAAAATTTTTGTCATAATTCACTATGCTCTAGCGCGATATCTCTTCGTCGTACAAAAAATCCGTAAAGACTTAATTTGTAGAAAATTTCGTGCGTATTATACTTGCATACGTATACTTTTGTCTAAGTGCGCATACTTTTCGAGATGTAAACAAAAAAATTTAAAAAGCGTAATTTTCGAAGATTTTAGAATTTTTCTCAAAACGCGCAGGATTTACGAGATGGCAAAGTTGAAATTCGGACTCAGCACCTCCGAGAACATTAGAAACTATTGAGAAAAATAACTTCTATATTTTTTCCTGGATTGGCCTTTTTATTTCTGTGGCTACAGAACTAATTGTATTTCTGGTGGACTGACATTTTAGGCTTCATATTGATTCACCAGTTGGTTTCAATTCTTATTTCGAAATGTTTATACGGGTAAGAATTAAGCAAAATTTTAATTCGCGTGGTCAACATAACGGATGATTAAAAAAATTATTGTAATGGAATATCGTGAGTGAAAATGAATCAATCAAAAATCCAAGTCTTTGAGAATCGTAGATTTGTAATAAAATTTGATTTGTCATTATCGATTATGATACTGACTGCGACATTTGAGCGGTGAGATCAATGCTTAGGATTTCATATGTCGAGTTTGAGATGGAAATTAGCATTAATCTGATAGCCGTTTTTTCTTTCTAAAGAACAATTAAATGTATTGCAGGGAAGATTATTTATATAATAAAGAGACATTTTTGCCTAAAAATGAATCGTTTTGTTTTCATTTTCTAAATTTTTGTTGCACTCAATTGTAGTCGTTACTTCTTGATATAGTGATAAGGAAATAAAACCATTTCCTAGTATAAACATCATGAACATACTTTTAAATAAAAGGAATGTCAAAGATGCGCCGTTTTTTCGGAATTTGCATGTTTGCCGGAAGAGAGAATAGACTATCCTCTCTATTTTTGGCTCAGATTTGAATTTTTAACTCGTCAAGAAAATTAGCAATTCAACGAAGAAACGTTAACAGCGAAATTACCTGCATTGGAGTTTATCTACCGCGGCATTGTTTTCTTCGTTGTGGTAAAGACTCATTGTAACAGTCTCAAAAATTTAAATATGTTAGTAATATTGTGTATAATTATCAAGTGATTGTAATTCGAGCTAATTTCGGGGAGGTTATAACGGGGCGCTGATCCGCCATTTTCATCCTGTTGAAGTACCGTCATCTTTTTCTTCACGTCCACTTATGAAAGATTCCTATCGTCGGAATTTGTTCAAGAGTTCTTTCTTCCATGTGAAAGATTAACATACATCTTTAAATTGTAAAACAAAATTTTGCTCTTAAGCAATATANACGAACGTTGTCTTCCTCAGGGCTTACTTGATCGTCAATACAATTATACCATATACATAGAATGGAATGTGGTGTTTTTGGGTTGTTGTATATGGTAATGGAGACGGAGTAGTCAGATAATAAAATTTTGTCGAAACCTCGGCCTTATGAATAAATATATATCTCCTAAACGCAAGATTTCAACTTCAATTTAATTTTTTTTTATTTATCATAATGGCAAAGAACGTCCCGATAATTTATATCTGTAAATGTTTTATTATATATCTAATTTATGCAAAAATGTAGAATTCTTATTTATATAATCACTTTCTCCTACCATAATCCTTTCCATTTACCGATCCTGGCTTAACTACTTTACCTATGTTTATTATTTTATTAAATACGCAATTATTCCATTCATTTGAGAGCTAATGTGTTTCTGAAGAATTATTAGGAATTGCGATATGTCATAGAAGTGGTAGGGATCCAAGGCCCCAACTTCGTCGCTTGTAAAATGTCAAACTATGTGAGTGATTCTCCTCACTGGTCTTTTTTGCATACTCTCATCACAATGCCGAAAGAACATTATAAATCGACTTGGGGCTCTTATGACCTAGACATTGGCGAGCCCTAAAGCCCCAATTAAAAAAAATTAAATCATCTTTAGTGCATCCTTCACCCATACGTATTGTTCGCAGAGTTAACCTGAAATTTAATTGCGTTAACCATTAATCCGTTACTCAGAATGTTAACTCGTTCAAGCGTTAGTTAAAAATTTAACCGTTAAAAGTTAATTTGATATTTTAAATAAATCAGACAAATAGTCAGGAATTCTATTGTTAGTTAAATACGCAATAGTTTATTATAACATAGGTAAATAAGGCTTGCTACGGAGGGTCATTTTTATTGTTTATTGTATTTATGAAGCAAGAAAATAAATTATTCTATTAACGTTCATTATATAATCTAGATGAATAAATTCATCGAAATCGTCCGTTAAAAATTTTTAAATCGAAATTGATTTATTTAGGAAAAATATATTCCTCATGCAAGATCACCTACGACGCATAGCCTGGGACTCTTACGACTGTATTGAGGTTCTGAGCCCTAGATATACTTGAGGCTAAGCATATGATGCTCGTGCATTTACCAACATTTCACGGGAAAGGACGGGTACCCCGGTTAGCCTTGAGCAATTACAAATCGTCCGTTCCGAGGACGCTCGATGAGACAAATTTCTGACCAGGTACACCGAGCCACCCATTGTGGGAACAATGCTTAGGTCAGTATTACACGGTCATATTTCTGTAATATATCTATGTATGATCAAAAATATGACCGTGTAATGCACAAGCTTTGATCATAGTTCAACTATGAACAGTTTAACTACGATTAAATATCTATGACATATGTTCTCGCTGACAGAACTTTTAATCATAGATATGACATTGAAATATGACCGTGTAATACCGACCTTACAAATGAATTAATGGACTTAAGTTAACGAAAGATAAATGGAATGTAACAGTTAATCTTCTTAGAAATTATCTTAAAAATTAAAAAAGTTAAACGAAATATTAAATTCACTAATTAAAAATTAACGGATTAACGCTATTTGTTATTTTCTTTCCAGACGCTGAAGGTTTTACGTTTACCCCTGTCGAAAATTCAAAATTCTTTTTATATAGAACCATTAATGAATCATTACGTGGATAAATGTTGTTGGGTTATATTTCCCATTTCTATTTCAAAAGTTATTTTTATGAAGAGATGTTGGATATGACTTACAGGGATAGAGTTCCGTAATAGTATTATTGTTGGCAGTGCCTCTCAATACCACCTGGTTTCCGTTACACCGTCCTTGTATAACAGTCCTCCCTACTTATGAAAGCTGTCACACTACGCCGTCCTAAGGCCCAATTTCACCACGTTCGTTTAAGACCTTAAACGAGATCTTCTCTGTTGTAAATCGCGATTATCGAAATGTGCGTTTCACCAACCTCGATTTACTCTTAAACGCGATCTACTCTTAAACGCTCGGGGACCCTTCGATTACCAGCACAAAACGCGATTTTCTCCAGCACTGCTCGAAATTTGTCAGCCATATTGTTTGTGTACTTCACTCGTGCTTGTCGGTTTGTTGGTTAGGTTCGTGTGCTGAAATTTTTCTTTTCTCTATATTTGTCTTTGCTTGTCGCAATGTTCTGCTACGGTTTGGATGAAACGGTGGAAGACCTTATATTTGAAATTAATAAAATGAATAAAATGAAAAAGCTAAAATAAAATGAAAATTAAAACCACCCTGAAACTAACCACAAACTAACACTCTCCACAAAATCAATCAGCAACTACCTCACAAACAAACACCACCAGAAACGCAAGTACGAACAAGAAGAACAAGAAGCCACTAACGCATGTATTTAAAGGGACGCATGACGCTTCCTGGACGCTTCTTTCTCGCTTCATTTGTCTTCAAATTACCCACAATGCGTTGTAAAATTACTACCAACCTAGAGAATTTGTCAAAAACATCGATTAACATAATCGACGATTAGATTTGCTTGGTGAAATGCACAAACCGTAATCGCGATTCCATTTTCCCAATCGAGTTTACGGAAATCGCGTTTAGTGTACATTTGGTGAAATTGGGCCTAAGAATTTTAACCTTGAACACATATATTCAAGGAATAAAACTATTGTCAAGAGAAATCTTATTTTCAATTTGAAATTGATAAAAACACACGATCTTTTGGAGTGTTTCAAAACGTCCTTAATTTAAGCCAAAAATAAAATTAAGCGTGTATTTCAGCTTCACTATAATAAGAAAAATTTGATGAGAGTGGAAATTGTGGATTCCTTCTCTCAGTTCGAAGAATAACTTCTGACGAATTAATTTACATGAAACCTTATGTTGGAGGATTTAACAATTTTTTTCAAATTCTTTGAATAATGATTAGTACGTCTGTATCTTTTGGGCACAAGAATGACCTGAATTTATCTTTTACGATGGAGTGAGGATTGCATGTATATTATTGCGAGTTTACGCAATCTAAAATCACGGCGTATGAATATAAAAAATTGAATGAAATAACAAATACACCACCTTGAAGCAATTGTTTAATAAAATTTCCAAAACGCTGTGAAGGATTCATCTAGAATACCCCATAAAATTCTTCAAAAATAAAGCGGATTCTTTCAGCTTCGCCTATACAATTTTTTGTGTTGCTGCGGGCTAATATTGATGCCCGGTCTAATATTGCTGTAAGAGGTATTCCGTTTTTTTAAAATCTTGTTTGCCAACTCACGATAATAAGATACGAGGATTCTTGTTCTCTTGTATCTGTATTAGATTTTCCCCTGAGGCTTGTGAAATGAAGTGATTCAATCTTCATTTCATTCATTCACCATCCACCCTTCCCTATTCATCCTTCTACTTGTGAGTTGGCAAATGCGTCGTAAGGGTATAGGGGTGGGAAAATAATAAAAGTATGATAGTAGAAAGCATGCCAAATTGTTAACTGGTGTGCACGGTAGTAGGGCAGGAGCGGAACGCGTCGTACTCCAGGTTGAATGGCACTGGTCTACGGCACCGCTGTCCAACTGATATCTGCCCGCGGATCATTTTTTGTACATTTTTGATATATCAAGCCGACACTGGATAGGGTTTGGCAAAAGAGGGTAGCGGGATAAGGTATGGGTGCGACTATACCAATGTTATGGCCGTACTCTATGTCTAAAAATAACATGTTTGGCTTGGTTTTTGGGTCGCCAATTCGCCAAACTGAGACACAAACGCTATTTGTAAACAACATAGGAATAATTTTCAGATTTTTTCAAAGCTGCGACGGCAGTTAAAATCACCATAAAATGGCAAAAACTAAAAAAAGAACCATTTTTAAGAAAAAAGGTGATCGTTTTATGTGGTTTGATCTGTCGTGAAAAATTGCGACACATAGGAAATTTAGAGAGATTTATAAGCTTCTGGGTGGGCCAAGAATTATTTAAATATCTTTTTTTGGTTCAGCCGACAATCATTTTTTAGTAAAACACTGCACATGTAATAATTGTATATTTGGAGTTCAAAAATTCAAATCTTATAATAATAATAATAATTGTTATATATTAATACATGCCTATATGTATTTTCTCCATTACAACCCGTGAATATGTTGATTAATGTTAGTCATTTGTTGTCGATACATTGCTTATTATATATTTTTCATTCTTTAAAAATGTATATGGCAAAGTGATAGTTTGGCGAAGAGTGCGAGACAGTATGTTTGCAGATGGGAAATTATGTATTTTATGGTATGCGAGATAGTTTTGTGATTGATGAGTGATTTGTTTTGCGAATTTATACAGCCCTGAAGAAGAAAATATAAATTTTCGAAACGTCGGCAATATGGAATAGTGTTATTTTTTCTTTTTTCCTCTCGATCCAATCTCAATAACCAGTTTATATTATAAAAGTAAACAACGTTCAACTCGCATATTTTACAAGAAAATTCGGAAAAGATATGTTTACTTTAACGCCCACAGCGGGTTGTGGTCAGCCGGTTAAGGTAGTGTGAGCGCGGTGACGGTTTTGAAAGTTTTGAGTTTTTTAAAATACAAGGATAAACTCGTCTAATAAAATTTGGACCTTGTAGGGCAAATATTTAAATAAGACCATCTTGAATATGGGTTCATATGGATAAAACCGCTGAAGGCGAAGCTTTTTAATGAATTTCTACCTATCGATCTAATGCGCTATTGTTTCAATAATGTGAAAGAATTTACTGTTTGTAATATCATAAGTTAATGAAAGTTTCAGTTTCCTAATAAATTTTGTTTTCCATACAACTTCGGATGATTCCACTTATACTTTATCACGCCATTGTTGTGGAACTCTTGATATAAATAAAATTCCTTTTCGCATGCATGTTGCTTTTTATTTATTATAGTTCATTTCTAACTTGGCACGGTTCTGTACAGTATCTCTGTAGCCCCACTCTGGCCCCGGTTTTTCTCCGGTTTTCCTCACGGTTAATGGCGGATTTTCCATTAGTGGGAATGTCATTTTATACTTTTGTTATTATCAATCTCGAATTTTCACCGCACATTACATCTACGATTCATTTTGGAATAATAAATGAATGACAGTACGTATTTAGTATTTTTCTTATAAATATTAAATCCCCCACTGCCCTTGGATCCTTCATCGGAGTTGATGAGATGGTCCCTTTCTGGTTTCCGGAGAGTAACTCAGTTATCCTCCACGTGGTCATGCTGCTTTTTTGACAGTAAAGTTATTTTATTTTAAAGGAATTTGAATAAAAATTATCTCATGTGTCACAAAGTTAACATAGAAGAAATAAAGTACGAAATTTGCCTTTTCTTTCCACACCATTAAGAAATTTATTCTACAAGAACTGTCGCAAAACCAGAGAACTCTGAAATAAACATTCGAGAAATGATCTCTATTTTGACCAATTTAAGCGCTAGCCTAAAATTAGTAATTCGGAGTTTTTAATGCACCATAATTCCTGAATTACTGTTATAATGACCATATTTAATATAAACAGAATAGGTAACATGAATGAAAGGTTCATAAACGGTGATGTGCTGGACTAGTGCGTGGCTCGCTCTAAATATTCCTATATAGATTCGGACGAGATCACGATGAAATCAAGACCAGCATGATCATACTTATACAGTGATATCTTGTATGATCAAGTAGGTCGTGCATAGCGTTCGACGCGCGACAAATCTCAAGCAAGTTTGAAGATGAAGCGTCGCCGAATGTCGCGATTGTAGCGCTACAGTGACGTTGTGGCTCACGCAGGACACGACCTAAATGCTCTGTCGCAGCGCTTATGCCCCGAAGTTCCCGATCTCTCCTTGTTGCTCTGAAAACACCCCGCGCGATCTTCCCCCAGTCTCCCCTTATTTTGGAATTTCGCATGATGGCATACCCAACACGTATACGAGGTGGAGAAGTAATGTGTATAGATGGAGAAGAATTAAAAGCAACAGACAAGATGAGGAGGAATAAATTGACGCGGAAGCTTCTGTTACGTTGGGAAGAACGTTGGAATAATGCGCATGAGGGACGTGACTTATATAAAAGAGTAAATTGCACAGACAAACAAGAAATGGTTGGGCCGAATAGACATGTACTAGAAATTATGACAGGTCATGGGGACATGAATAAATATTTATACAAAATGAAGTTAACTGACAGTGATATTTGTTTATGTGGAGAAGGTACAGAAGACGTTGACCATATAATATACGACTGTAAATATAATGACAAGGAAAGACAAGAAATATTACTATTTATGAAAAAGGAAGGAATTTATACATCCGAAAATTGGCCTAATCTTATACGGAATGAAGAAGTTTTTGGAAAATTCCAGGAGATTATAACAATAATGATGCGTGTAAGGTAAGCATTGAAAACAGATGTTGGATAGTTGTTGCGCTCGTCTCCAGTGGTGATGCCATTGAACAGGTAACATAACGTAAGAAAGAGATCATATGAAAGAGAGACGAATGAGAGAGAGTTGAATCCGGGACCTTTGAGTGCAGGGACCGGGATAAAGGATAAACCGATTGAAAAAAAGTCTCTTCACACTCGAGGTTGAGAGGGAAGTCGGCGGCCTCGGGCTTCGGAGATCGCAAATCGAATATCTGTCCCAGGAAATGTTCAACAGTCTGCCCAAATCAGTTTACAGAGCAGCTAAAATGGATTAGAGTTGCGTCGTCAGAAGGTCGCGCCAGGTGTTCAGTGCGAAGGTGGGATGGAGAATGAAAATCTTCCATACGAAGAAAAAAATTGTTACAAATAATTTAAAATCAATACCTCTGCCTGATTTTTAATAGAGAGGTAAAATTTCCCAACTGTATAATCAAATAATTACCCATTAAAATGACTATGTATTTGCGGGCATGTAAGAGAATAGAAACTTATCAATTAGTTGTGAATTGGGTAAATAAAAAAGGAAAAAAGTTAGGACAGAACTGACATGTATGTAGCTGTCATATTTACGTTCTTTTTTTTTCATTTTTGTGCATATATTTATTCCGTGTACCCTACACATTGAGAAGATATGTGATAACTATCGATCAGGTGAAAATGGCGACAAGCCGAGAATCGAAACCGGGACTCCTGGTTTTGATCGCAGGGGTGTTAACCATTACACCACCCGTTCGCCTTCCACAACTGTATACAATTTTTACCCAGACTAAAGTTTTGGTTGGGGGAGGTGTTTATTGTAAGTCCAACACACACTCAGACAAAATATTTTTCTGCGTCTTCCTAACTATGTTCTTTTCAGTAAGTTCGCATGAAAGACATTTCTCTTCTCTACATTTCATTGCCATATTAAATCTCGACGGATGGGACGCAGACCACTTAACTCTGGCGTAGCATCGCTCGACCAATGTATCTGCTATACGTGTTAATGTAGGGCACATTGCCGCACTGCGTCTGACAAGTGAGTTGACCGAGAGTTGAACGTCTTAGGGAGACAGAGTAACACATTATTAAACTGCGTGCCCCGCCTCTCCCCTCTGACACCGGATCACGGCCTTTCACGAGTCCACACTGTCTACTTCTGTTTAATTTTTGACGGACATGGTGCGGTGTCAGAAGGGGTCTTCTACTTTTTCACGAGTGGATGATTGAAACGTAACGAAATTATAATTCCAGAACAAGACTTCCATTAAACAATTGATTACTCCTAATTACTTAATCTCACAAAACATGCAATTCAATTAGACAAATTTTTTAAATTCGGAAAATACAAGATCCTGCAAACAAAAAACAAGAATGTACTTCCACAAGTACTTTATTTTTTCTTGAAGAATGTCGACAGTATTCAGTCCAGACATGATTATTTCATTGGGAGACTATTCTTACTCGAAAATATTGCTTCCCCGCAATTTCTGGCTACGTGAGAATATTCAGAGGCTTGGATCGGAAAATAATACCACTGCATTTGCAGCAGTTCTGTTGAGTTCTTTCAAGGTCGTTCAGCTTACAAACACAGCCCCCTGGAGTACTCGAAGTAGATTCCAATTCTTATAGTATAGTCTTTCGGTGCCCTCGTACAACGGAATGAATAGTTATGAAATTTACGTTCTGAACTATTCTATAGCAAATCTTCTTTCGCCTGCTTGGCCTCGTGGAAAAGATCCATGAACAGTAGTGATAATAAGCCAACTTTTAGAAATCATAAATACGAAATTGAAATACAATATATATAATTTAATTTGAGAACTAATTCAATATAAATGATACAGATTATCAACCAATAAGCTGCTTAATAATCATGTATTTCTACGTAATCTTTATCCTTAGTAAGAATGCAATAATTATCAAAATTAGATTTAACTCCTACGTACGAGAAGTCCTACAACTTGAAGCTTCCTTGTATTTCTTCGTTTATAAATATACAAGGGTGATTAACTTAAGAAACCACTGACCACGAGCGATCCTTTTTCCCCATTTCTTCGTTGGTTGCACGGGGAAGGGTGACCCATATTTGATGGCTTCCACAGAGGACGTTTCCCCCACATGGAGACAATAGAACAAAGATAAGTATCGCACACAGAAAAATAAGGGTTTCCAGACGAACAAAGTTGACTGTAGTCGACTTCACTGCGATACGTGAAGGGAAAACCGAAGCGGCGCAGAAGTCGACTTGTGGGTTCGCGCAAGCGTGCCGACTGGGCAGACAGAAACGGTGATGTACGAGGCTGCTAACACAAATGTCAGAAAGGGTAGGACAATCGAACAGTCAATTGTACACTTATACCGTTTACAAATCTTTATTTTTATGCCTAGACGTTTTAATTTACGTTGTCAATGAGTTGCATGTAAGGGTGTCATCAGTCGAAGTTAATTCTCTGTGTCTCCCGGTAACGCTCAACACTCCTCTTCAGCCGAGTCTCGCGCAATTTACTATATTCGGTTGTGCTCGTGAATAGAAACCTCTTAATATTGGAACATCGAAGTCACCTGACTCGCACCATAAAACATTTTTGACTTGTAACGAACTATAAATAGTATGACAGGTAGGGTTGGGTTTTAAATATTTCCTCAATTCGATCGCCTCATGTTTTTTTTCATTCTTACATCTGCCATCAGCCGGTTCATGAATCATAATTCTTTTATATTTGTGTCACATCGGCCATTTAGCGGACTTCCATAAAATACGTTCGCTTTGAGGGGGTGGAGGGGTCCCATTGAACGTTACGTTGATGTGTCATGATATGAGAAATGTTTAAACAAATTAAAATATTACAGCGTTTTAAGCCACCGTTAAAATCAATGTTAAAATAATAAATGTTTCAACAAATTACAAAAATATTGTTCACTATCTCGTCTTTTTGACATCATGTTACGAAGGGGGAGGGTCAAAAATGGCCGGTTTTGCCAACGTATTTTATGAGTGATCCCTTAGGAATCTTTCATCAGTACGCCTCAAGGCTGTTGTCGTAACGTGACTGTATTTTTTGGGAACGTGTGAAGACAGGAAAATGCGAAATATTTGAATGTTATAACCATATATTGTAATATAAATGCAATAGAACTCTCGACCGGCATACAAACAAATATGAAGCGAATGCGATTCTCGCAGATGTCAAGCTGACAATGATTACTCGCCTTTCGCTTCTCGACTCTCACTCGAATTTGAAAACAGTGGCGGATTCAAAGGGGGGGACCGTGCACCCCTAAAAAAACAAGAGATAGCTATTTTAAAAGAATGTTTTTACATCGAAAAAAATCAGCTTGCTGCTTAGGGCTGTGATATTTCTTTTCTGCCCGTGCATTAGGTAAAAATTATGAACTTTATTTTCGATATCCTACATTATATTTCAATATTACGTCCTCGCATGAAAAACCATTGAATTTGTATAATTTCATACTTCTCATATTTTTAATTGGAAGGTCGAAACATTTTCGGTTACAAGGGAATTATATTCAGTAAATCTGAATTATATTCGCACGAATATCCAAAGTAAAAAAATTGGCAAAAATACAAGTTATTTCAAAATTGTAAATTTTCAAGTTTTTTTATGAAAACCGTAAATTAAGTTTATACATTATTTATACATAGAAATACCTTAAATTGCAGTTTCAAGAAGTTAATATTTAAAAATTTCAGGTGGAGACACTCGCACACCCTAGTATTTCTCTTAATGGACCCCTCCCAAAATCAAACCCTGTATGAAACCCTGCTGCGGAAATGTTAATGCGATGAAACAATATTTATTTTGCTAGGGACACAAACGTACATACTGAAAAAAGTTCCAACGTTTATGACACCTGCAAGACGAAGTTGTAAACAGTTATTTTCTCGCATCAGGGCGGTGCATACGTGCAGAGCTTGGCGTAAGGACGATTAGGAGACGTTCGTCGCGAATCCAAAAAGACTTACTTGTTTTCCGACTAGGAGGTTTATGAGGGAAAGCAAGAAATGGGAACACTCGGACGCCCGGCGTGTGACCTAGTACGTGAACAGACATTCCGGACTGAGATTCGCCGGTGGTTGTAAACATCACTGTCTGGACATAAGGCACCATCTTGAAAATCTCCAGTAGTCTTCGACCATCGAAGGAGAAGTGGAGTCGCGAATTTTACAAATTTCTTTTCTTTGGGTAACCACGCAGGACCGAATTTACTTACCTCCAAGCAGCGGCTGTCCATGCGTGAACTGCTAAATACAAAATTTACCATCTTTAACATCCCTCTCCTATTTTTCGAAAAACACGACTAAGAGGCAGTAACGTACCTACATCTATAGAAATGGTGTAGAAAATACTCAGAGCGAATTGTAGTGCAGAGTAGTGTAGTAATGTGAAGTGTTCGTGATTGTTCACAGCAGTCCGGTTTCGTTTTTATTTTTTATAGTAATTAATTTCTTTTAATTATATTACAGCAACTATTTTTATGTTAAGGGTATAGGGGGAGTAATGATATATGTGCGTATATTGAAGCATGCTTGTGCGTATGAGTGTGTGTCTGTATCTGTTTGTAAGTAAAAATGTATTTGTGTACGTATGTGCATATACACACATATGGGTCTCATTTAGATTATTAATTTCTTAAATGTAATTTCTTTCTTGTTTCTTGTGTACTAATTTTCTAAGCATTTTATTCCGTTTGTGTGTGTATTTTATAGATATTTGGGCGAAAATTAGTTATTTAATTTCTTATTATCGTATTATGTATATTTATGTTATACTTGTTATTATGTCTGCGTTTCCATCTGCCACCGATCATTGCTCACTTGTAGATGAATAAATTATTATTATTATTATTACTATTATCATCATCATCATCTAATGAGGCCCGTGGCGGAAGTCATTTAGGAGATTCCCCATGTTCAAATCGCACACATACGTTTTTGCTTGGCAACTAGTGCATATTGATCGCGCCAGTGTATTTAAAAAAATTGAAATATAAATTTAAGATTTATTTTATAAAAAATTCAACTATTCTTTATTTTACTGCAAAATAGAAGTTTCAGAGTATATTTGTATTCAAATTTACGTATTTTTATGGTTTTTGCTGATCCATTTGGGGGCCCCTCACGTGAGGGGACCCGGAGCGGACTGGCCCCTCCGGTTCTGTCTAGGTACGCTAGTGATAAGATAACAAATTTTGATACACTAATTTTGTTGTTTGTACCTCATTGCTCTGAGCTCTCACTGTGCGATTGTGTACCTAAATGGGAACGACAGTCTTAACTTTAAAAGCTACAAAGATGTCCCACAAAACCTAGCGTTACGTAACACCTTCCAATTCGTGTCGTAACGCAGTGTAACGATATTTAAAAACCTTCCTGTGCCTCAAAGTGTGTTATGTAATTTGTACACGACTCCCTAGTTTACCCAAAAACTCGAAATTTGAGAGAATTCCCCTTCCTTTTATTTCCTGAATTACAAGGAATCAATTGTCAGTCAATCACATCGAACTAAATAGCAACTGTGGGAAGCTGGCAATTGGCATAGTAATATACCTTGGAACACTGTCTTAGAAAGGAGACAATAAAAAAATATGTATTGATATACAAAATAGGGGGGGGGCGTTCGAATCCGTATGGAACATCGTAATGAATAAAAGAATTGCGCAGTGTACTACCTTTCAAAAATTATGAAATCCCACCAAAAATATTCCTACAAATGACCGAGAAGCAAGCAGGTTCACCGTGTGAGGCTGTAAAATCTAATGTATGCAGTGTCGAACGCATCTTCTCTTGATAATGTTTACTCATTTCCTATTTTGTAAAGTCATTTCATGTTGAAATTTGGCTTCTTTGGATTGTAAGAGTCAGTACGCAAAATCTAATGGTTGCAAAGCAGTTAAGCTTCAAAATGAAAATGACATGACAAAATCTCGAATGAGTTATGATCAAGTATTTAATAGCAGGAGTTCCGTTCGTTTACTTGGATCAGAAACTTTTGATCCTTACCAAACCTTTTTTTTGTAACCCCCTTATTTTTAGGAATAGCAGTAAAACATCGTTTGAATAAAGGGGCAAATGTGTTAATTGAGTAAGAAAACAAAAAATTAGACCGTTTCGTCATGAATTTTCTTCCGTTAAAAAAAAATGGAAACAGGAAGAGATAATGTTGCGTAAAGAGAAGGTCCCACAAATACGTAATTCTGTTGTGGGAAAAGAGTATTGCATCAGATTTAATATTGTACGTGAATATTAATAGGTGGATCCCCCACACAAGTTCATGTTTGCTTGCTGTAATATATTATGCTCCCCCTTTTAATTCGCGCAAAACGATACGAACCTATATTACCCATCCCAACCGACGAAGTTGATCTTAGGAAGTCAATTCGTCCCCCTTAAAAGACGTGAAGCTTCGTATTTCGCGAGTACGCCTCAAACGTCACCTCCTTTAGACAGTGACTAGATTTTAACTACATATTTTCATTTTCAATGTTAATTTTTATTTTCTCAATGTTCATTTGAAGTAACACTGCTGTCTACTTTATACTTATGTATTTTTACTTTTTATTTTTACTCCTTGTGCAATATTTGCCTAATGTTCAATTTGTAAGAACAAACTGTAAATAAAGAGATATGTTCTAAAAATATTTCGCGAGTGAACGAACAAATGAACCTAATCAGTGTCACTAACATTTTGAACGATACCTTGTCTAAGTATTAACTTGTTCCATACATTTTTACTGCTGGCAGCCAAAGTACCTCCTCTAACTACTGACATTGAGTGCTTTTACTATTGGAACTCCCGACTCCCGAAGCCTCGAAAGGAGAACATGAAGCCAAGCACGTGCTTCTGCACACTTTATAAGGAAGCCTGGGTAGTGCCTAGAGTATTCACTTCTACCTCAGTAAGTAAGTAGAATTCGCGGTGGTGGACGAAGCAGTGTTGGCGGCAGGTTTTCTCGGGATACTCCCGTTTCTCCACCACATTCCATTCATTCCACCACAACGTTCGCTCGTAATCATTTCACCTCATTTCCGTGTAATCATGAGGTGTTGCTATCTTGGTTCCAGTAAGCCACTGATAGAGCGCGCGGTAAAACGGCGATGGAACACTGCCTTGTGCAGTCTCCCCATCAAAATGCCGAACGAATACATACATACATAAGGAAACCTGACACGATAAAGTGCCATCAGCTACTTCCAAAATTGGCGATCATTACTAGCGGAGTGCAGAAAGAATAGAAGTGGAGTCATCTAACTTGGAATGGGAAGTGGGTAGTAGATGAGACAATCGGGAGTTTGCATGAGCGTGTTTCGTGGAAGGAACACTGTGCTTGTAGTCGCAGTTTCATATCTTTGGTCGCATGTGAAATGCGGACCCGGCTCATTAACTTCCCCATCGATTACTTAACGAGGGGCACAAAAGGTTCGAAAGGCCTAAGATAAAGTCATAACTAAACGGTAAGGGTGGTTTGTTCCTCAATGATTTATTTTCCTGGTCTGTTGTTCTCTTGATGTATTTCAGATTACACTTCGTATTGAAAAGATTGTGGGGAGAACTATTTCACTCAAGTAAATTCGTATTTTAAATCGTTCGGTGTCATGATTCAACGTCAATCGGAAACTCTGTTCTCTACTTATTGCTTTCATTCTATCATTTATTATTATTATTATTAAATTAATAAAGTGTATAGAGATCAATCGATCTTTTTATTTAAATCTAGCAAAATCTCTGAGGGAAAAGCATCGTCACCAGAAGATATAGAAAAGAAATAAAACAATAAAGATCAGTTTCGCAACACAATTTCAATACTTATTACAAGAGTAGAAGGAAAGCTAGAAATAGTCAGTGAATTGAACATTACCTGTGGTATACCGGGATTTGGACAATAATGTGTGATGAGACGGAGTTAAGGACAGTTTGTTTTCTGTCAGGAGCGTGTGGGAAGGTGTTTCAGGTTTTGTACGGTGCTTAGAAACCTTAGAAGGTGCTTATTTTTCGAACTCATTTCTAAGGACATAAAAATACTTAAGAAGTCCGTATGTTTTTTTTACTACGTACATTTCTCTCAACTTTTACTCAAGGATGGACCTAAAAAGAAGATTGTAATATTTGTTTAAAAACTCTAAAAATGTCAGTACTTTTTTAACATTCATAGCTGTTATTATAAACATATACATTCTCTGGTTGTTACATACGGAAAAATAAGCTGTATTGTGTAACAGGTAATTGCTTGTTATAGTTTTTGCTCAACGATAAATCCGTGAGAATGAATTTTAGACGGAACACCTTTGGTGTTCCTGAACACAAACTACTGCATGTAAATGTGTACATATCAATTATAACTCCATTCAGATTTCAGTCATTTTAAATAACTTTTTAAAACACTTCATTAAATCTAAATGTTTTTATTCCTACAATGGGAAATGATACACTTTCATTTATTGATTTAATACATTATTTAGAGGCTGAGCTAAAAAAAATGTGTGACAAAAATACGCAATAAAAATAATTTATTAACTGTGTGTTGTGAGTGTGAAAACATTTTCTAGTTTTATCCTGCGATGGTATATATTTTCCTGTTTCGAAATATATTGTTGCTGTCAAATTTATGTTTGTGATTTTCAAGTGTGCAGAGATGTGTGAGTGGTTGGTACAATCTTTTCCAATTTACAGATATTTAGTTCTGTCTAATGATGAATATGACCTTACAGTCACTATTGTTTATTTGTAGTCCCCGCAATGGAAAGTTCTGATTGACAAACGATATCTTGCAGAATTTTCGGGGATTGAAATGTAACAATAATTTACCTTTAGGTTTAATATTTTTACCATTTTTGCTGAAAGAGTTGCTGAAATAAGTTATTTCAAGAATTTTGGAAGTCTGTCTTTTGTGAACATTTCCAGCCTGACGACGTCCGAGAAAATATTTATCCTATAAAAAAAATGATTGGTTAAAGGTAATAAGTTTATATTAATTTAATTGTAATTTGTACAACAATCAATGTGCTGATACACTTGCACTAGAGTTGTTGAATTTTGTTAAAAGTACAAAATGAAATTGTACTAACTTACCGTGAAATAAGTACGAATCGATAGGCAACTGTTAAACGAGAGCTTTTCGTTATGTAATAATAATAATAATAATAATAACAATAATAATAATAAGTGCCTTTATTTTGGCGAGACTCAGACCTTATGTTCTGCTCTTCCGTCTAACCATTTTAAAACATTTACATTTAAAATACAAAATGACATTTAAAACTGAGAAGTAATACTAGGGACCATCCCGGTGAAACATTAAGCGATTGAGTAAACCCAGCAAAACCCCAGTCAAGATAGCGGTTTATGTACTCCACGTAGTAGGGAAAAAAGGGTTATGTGTTATGCAAACTTAGATTTAGTGTATTCATATTTTTACAGAAATTTGTCTGCGGTATTGAACAGAAGTGAATGGCTCTTGCATCAATGCGCAATAGTCTGTGCTGTACGTGTAAGCATTTGATAAACTGAAGCGCCACCCCTTTTAAAAAAACTGGTGAACAGCTCACTACATCCAATGAGAACTCTTTTGGGTATTATTTATTAAATGGAGGATAAATTACACTTACGAAAACCCGAAAGATACGTAACTTACGAATTTACTTGTCAGACTAAAATCCGTTCACAAAGTAAAATTATTATAATACTGTTCATTGGAAAGCTGCTCTTTCCTTAACTAAATATTGGTGTTGTACGGGGAACTGAATTTAAACGTACTTTAAAATTTGATATTCTAGAATAGCGCTGTTTATCTTATCTTAGCCCACAGGTCATTTTCTATAGACTTTTGATCGATCGGAGCGGCACGGGGTTGTTGCCCGACGAAAAAGCTAACGGGTCGAATCTGTTTATTTATTAGCAACGAGACATTTTGGTTCTCATCAATAAATCCGCATTATTTCAAGTTGAAAAAATTAAATAGTATATTTCTTATTTTTTTGAAATCATTTGTATATTTAGTATTTTAATAAAGTTTTTATATTGTAATGTATAACTGGGTAATTGCGGACCCAATTTTTCTTTTTTTCTCTCATCGGACAAATATTAATTCTGACATAGATTTATAACAAAGTTGTGCCCCTAACGTTTGATGAAATATTATATACCAACATCTTCGCGCAATAGTCATTATTGTGAGATCATTGTTTTTGCATAGGTATGCACAAAATAGTGGTCGCAAAAAAATTTGGAGCTCCGCTGAAAAATCAAGGTGTTAATTGTAATTCTCGATCTTCTTTTTAACTATATAATATTTATGCCAAAGGTAAAGTTTCTTTAAATTTCTTCGAATCATATTTGAAAAACAGGGAACAAACAATATAAATATTTTATCTGATGTAATTAATCTTCACCAGGCGTCAACCAGCTCCGCTTCTGGCACAAGGTGTACAAAGCAACCTCAGGATTTTGTTGCATATGTTGAATAAATATTTTGGATTAAATAAGTGTTATAATTAAAAGTGTTTTAGTGTAATTATATTTAAAAAATGCATTTCGAACTTTTGTACTGAAATTATGAAGCCATTATTTGACAACATATATATCTTATTTAAAAAATGACTCAGTGGTCCGTGGAATTTAAAAAGATGAATTTAGTGCTCCGTGAGGTTCAAAAAGTTGCACGAAACAATTCACGACGATATTCTCCGAAACGTGGGAAAAGTTTTGTATAAAATTGTTTCTCTTGACATCCCAATAGGATCGTCGGAGCCGGTGAAAAACCGGTGCAAATAGTAGTTAGAACTTGGCAAGTTGTGGGCTTTGGGTCCGATACCCTGTAAGTACTCTGTTCGCAAGGAGTTATTAAGCCCCTGGAAGCAGATTACTTTGGTAAAATGAAACGGGATGCTCTTTACCTTCCGTGCATGAGGTTCCCGTGAGACAAGCCTCTGACGTCAGCGACAGGCGAGGGTGCGGGTCGGCCGGCCGACCGACCAACAGACACGCCTGCCGCGCAGCCCGTATGGATCCGAGATCGGTCGCGACTACTCCGCCGTCAAGTGCACCACAAACACGGAGCTTCAAAACGCCAAACAGTATTTTAGCATTCTCTGTGCCGAGGCATAAATAATGCACCGGTTATGGAAGACGGCTGGAAAGGGATTACAACCGAGTCATTCAGCGAAAATCGGATGACATTTTCCCGATATCCTCCAATTAGTCGAAATCGATCTTTACTGGAAGAATGCGCTTACGAGCTTTATTTTATGGTTATCGGTGTTTCATTTTCGTAATCGAACAAACAAGAGACACTGTGAAGGAATATTAATCATCTGGCAAATACACTATGCATCCAACGAACGAGTGTCAAATATTGACTTCGAACAAACATGGAATGACAGTAAAGTTTATGTGTAGGGGTTTCTGAGGTAATTAAACGAGAAGGTCATTTATGAGACTGAAGTCAAACACGAAGTATTTCTTATTACAAAACGTAACTTGTGAGCTTCGTAGTTTCGAACATTTTATTAAATTATATTTGCATCGAGTACAAGTGGGGTTAATGCACAAAACATGGAATGGATCACTTTGATTAAATTAAACGGATGAAAATTAAATTTTCTCTTCTTTATGCGCGGAGTTGATCTTCGGATCATAGACAGACTTGGGGTAGTTATACATTTTGGTTTTTTTAAAATTCAATCTTCTTTTGCTTGTGATTTTCACGAATATTGGATGGCGATGCATTTTTATGACACTAAAATTACATTTAGAGACTGGAGTACTCAACATGTACTTTAGTATTAAGTACTACACATTTCCTCCCGGTGTTTCACATCACATCTCTGGAGACAATTTTGCGACACGTTTTGCTGGCGAGCGAATGGATCGGAGAACTTCTAAGACATAAATATGATCTCCACGATATCCATTGACCAATATTTAGATTTTTTTAAATTACACAAACTAACCACAAAACCCGAATGACGAACAAGAAGTACTTATAATAATACGAGTTAGTTGCGGATCCAAGATTAGATTTTGGAAGGGACCCATAAAGATAAATTTTTCCGACCATTCATAAATCGTACAATGTTATTATTACACATTCTATAAGTACACCAATAAAAAATCCATAATTTATTGTACTAATAAAATATCATTAATTCAATTACAAAGTATTTATTTTCTTTTATTATGATTTACACCTTTTTGATCATCTTCCTATTGTAAATTTTATCAAGGTAATTACTGGAATCTTGCTGGAGTGCAAATATACCAGAAACAGTGAAATATCACAGCCCTGTGCTCATGTTTCCACGTAGGAGGGGAAATCTATACAAGCAATGTGAGTCGTATGTTTCTTCTACGAAGTCCTTTTTATACATATTTACACTAGTCTATATTGTTGCTGTCAATGGACGTATGACGTTTTTCGAATTAAATTCCTTTTCTACCTCTTTTTTGGGAGGGGCTCGTACCCCTGTGCCCTCCCTTGGATCCGTCGAGTGTAGGAACTTCATACGAGAGAGCTCCCAAACACCCCAGTTTGGTTCGTCGGGGTAAAATATTTTTACTTTCATGTACGTAGTATATAAAAAGTTTTGTAATCGTGAAAAAATTCGAAAGCGAGATTTCGATGGAAATACCCGTTTTGGCGATCCCTGGTTCTGAAAAAGTGGTTTTTCACATAACGTCCAACTGTCCGTCCGTCTGTGCGCAGAGATTCTGAGTAAACGGATGAACCAATTTAATTCGCATTTCGTATTTACGCTACAATTTACTTGTTGTCGATGCACGTGCTCTAATTTTTTTACATTAAAATAAAGGACACATGAAGGTCAAAGTACTCTTTTGAATGTTTCTCAAAAACGGATCCAACGATTTTGCTCAAATATTCTGTACGTAAAGTACAATTAGTATGCGTTACATCCACATTAGCCGAATTTCGCTTGAAAGTTTGGTATGGACGCAGTAAAATAATTTCTGTCTGCAACACTTACACATTAACTTACTCTTTCAAGAAGCTTTAATAATATTTAGTAGTGTAAATGGACCAAGCAGACGTTGAATACACTTGTCGTAAACTAAAATGAAAGATATGATATTGATAAAATACATATGAGGACAGCAAACGCTCTGCAGGTACGAAAATACATTAATTTCTGTCTACAACGAAATTACATTTACATAACACTTTAACGATATTTATGAGACTGATATGTCGCTATGTTTTGAAATAATATTCTGAATATTTATTTTACTTTCTAATTTCAAATAAAAGACAGTAATAAGTTCATCTAGCGACTTTGAGCATGTATAGAGCACTGAAAAACGAGCAAAATATAGACGCCAGAAATGAGCCTTTCACTATATATTTTTTTCTCTCTCTGCTGCAGACGGAGAAATGAGAAAGTAGATGCAATGGTTTTGCAGCACGAGTTTCTTTTTAGAAAGAACCCATGCTCCTGCACCTGAGATCCATTTGATTGCTTATGCTCAGGTGTCCGAGTAGAGAAAAGAAATAGAGGAAGAATGAGGGTAGGAAGCATCGTGCTCCGTCCGCATCTCTTGGGGGAGTCGTTTCTCCTTTTCCCTAGACATTGATAGACCGAAGAGACAATGCGAATAAAAAGAGTTACTTGGTGATTTGACTGCATTTTGGTTAAAATACAAATGTAATTATAATGATGCACAGCTTATTCGACGCATATGGTAGAGGCATACGTAGAAAGTGATAAACTTAGAGACTTGTTTTTTTCAACGAACTCTAAATTATATCTTGCGAAATTCCAGATCTCTCTTAGAGCACGGTTCTAAAGCGTCTAGCATTAGATTAAAAAGGGCATGGAATTCACTATCTCTAAATTTGAGACCATGTGCGAGTGTGCGTTGAGGTCCAATACGGCATTATATGAATAATGATTCTACTCACTTACTCATACAATTCTTTTGTGAAACATTAAAAATTGTTTGTATTAATTTCCGAACCTCCGTGATTTTATAATGTATGTTACATTATTTTCCGCACCTCGCATAATTCATTATTTTCTTTTCACCTTACAATATTTTCTACACCTCCCATTTGAGGGCTCTAGTGACCTTGAAGTTGGCGAGCCCTAAAGCACCATAAAAATTGCGCCTCACATGTAAAGGGTAACCCTTGATTTTTCGAGGGCATCCCGTTGATCTAACAATAAATACAAAAATTAAAATGCTGAATCTCGACCTCCCAAGATGGTCTATCACGCTAAAAGCAATAGAATGTGCAATGTACAAAAAACATAGTTATGGACGAGAGAACTTCTAAATCACGCTCGTTATCTCCACATCATTTATTGATAAAGATTTTTCCTTATTCTCAGTGTTGTTTATTTTCAAGTTTCTCACTTTAAAAATTAAGTAATCATTCAGTTCATAAATGTATTCTCCTATTCCGACTATGTTGTATTATTATTAACTATGGTTTATTGTGATTATTCTTTGGTTTTTAACTCGATAATGACCATCTATGGGGTCGAAAATATTTATTGTAAGAAATTTTTTTTAACATGTGGGAAAAAATCTTCACAGCCTAATTCTGAAAAATGTATAATTCCACATAGAAGGAAGATCTCTGTCCTGGCCAGTATTTAATTTCGAAAATTTGTAACGAATTTTTAAGATTTTAATGAAAATGGGCAACCAGTGAACGCTCGGGACAATATGGACATACCGTGTGGTCCAGGGTGGCAAGTTTTGCGAGACAATCTATTTTCGCTGACTTTCTTGTTTCACGCTCCTATGTATTAATCGGGATTCACCGTTTTATTTTTGCATGAGAATAATGGTTCAGGACTTAATGTTTCCGGACTGTTTCATTTTATTGTTTTAGAAAGCTGATTAAAAATTGATCTGATGTTCCGAATTCACTACTTCAACGCAATAGCGCATATTCCCCTAAGTACTTCTAGAGGAAAGAAGGTGAAACTCGTACGTAAACACACACTCGCATACAATAAAAATAACTCAAAACGTTTCTCAATTAAATTTACCAGTTCACTTCTCGCTCGACCATAACTACCAAATACTTACTACATTCAGTATGTCCGACCAGCTTTCCCACACTGCGCCTCCTGGGAAATACAGTTAGCACATTTCTAAAATCCTCTCTCTTTAACGATATCTAAGAAGCTAGGTATTTTCATCGCCGTAGGAAGAGATCGATGAATAGAGAGAAACGAAAATTTGATGTAATACGTTTAAAAATAAAGTAATACCATAAAATCCCAGACAAATATTTATTTCACGAAATATTACAATTATTTATTTACAATACATTTGAAAAAAAATTGTACTAGTATTTCTGCATATCTACATATTTTACCGTATTACACCCCACTATTTTTCTACTCTTTCTATAATTTACATTAATGGAAGAAGTCCGTTATCCACGTTCGCTTTCCGTTCCAAAGCACCGACTTGAACGAGAGAAGTACCATCGTTATAGAGAGAGAGCAATATCGGTATAGAGAAATAATTAATACACTGCTATTATGCAAAACTAAACAACCCTCGTTCATTTCATCGTTATAGAGACGTTATTGTTATAGGGAGAATCGTTAGGAAGAGAAACTACTACACGGTGTCTCAAAAACGAACAAATTTGTAATAAATGATTTTATAGACACTTTCTCATAACTAATTTGATAAGTTAATTAAATTTGTCCATTTAAAGAAATTTATGTTAAAAATATAATTAAAAACGAAAATGAATCATAAATGTTTTGTTTTGCACATTTAGTATTATTCTACTAGGGGACGGTGTAACGCTTGCGTTTAATCAATAAAGAATATTTTCAAGTAAATTTTTAATAAAAGAATTATTTTTTACCGACTATTTTACCGATGAATAATTATTTCTTATAATATCGATGACTATCCAGGTGTAACGTGTCCTCATCTTTATAGTATAGGTTCCTCGGTACTGGGAAATGTGTCATTTATCGTTTGCGAGTGTTGTGCATTGCTTCAGCGTAAAACATTCCACAGATCAGTCAAATGTAGGAGAGCACCCAGCAGATGTATCTCAAGATAGAAGGGAAGGAACTGTGGTTCGTTCAGAGACAAAAACTTATTTAAACTTACAGTTATTGCCGGCATAATAATTTTGAAAAACGAATTTTCACGAAATTGACACTTATGCTATTCCATTCCTCATATAACTCCCCCTTCCCTATATATCAAGTCTCGGCAAAATCCCACAACAAGTTTACGAGATAGCTGATTTAAACTTACAATTATTGCTCGTCTAATAAGAGTAAGATTAATAAATTTGTCTTTTGGGTTTAGAAGCATCTAATTATCGGGGAACCACCGTTCAGTCGCTCAAAATCTAAATTAATAAATCTTTGCATTTCAATCCAATCACCGTCTTTATCTCTCAAAACTGCTATCTGCGAATCTTTGGAAAATCGCTTACTAGAGAGCGGAAATGAGTTCTTCAGGAATAGGAACACTGTATTCCAAGAGATGGCAAATGCGATTAGCAAGTTTTGTTTCGATACGAATTTCGTTCCCTCCCACTGCAGAGGGAAACAAAATGCTCGACGATTCCGTCGATCTCGGGAACTTTTTCGATTGAGAGAGAGAAATGACATCGAGGAGCTTTAATCGATTTCGAAGAAAGAAAATAAACATCACTCATTGGAACCACATTACTAAGAGCGTGAAATATTACTCTTCGTATGATTCATTCAGAAGTCATGAATCATCAATAATTTTCTGACCTCAAACTGATGATTCTCGAGTATCTTTTGTAGAGACATTACCTTATTTTAAATTAATACTTTCTTGTAATTATTTTCAAAGAAATATATTTACTTAGGAACGTACATAATGAATCACCAATTTATAATGTTTCAACTTCTGAATTACGGGAAACAGAATACGCTGACGAAGGATAATACAGTTGTGTAAGAACCACGAGGTCCCGCATACATTTCTTAATGAATACCTCTTGCAAAACACAAACTACAAAGAAAACTAATTCAACTATCTCATTTTTATAATTACCCATTCCTGTTTGAGATTTATTAATTCTGCTTTTGTTTTGTATTGGATCTTGAAGAATAAACATTCAAAATTTGCTTAGAAGATATTAGGTTTTCAAAATGCCGCAAGTTTACATTTGAGTTCCAAATTTTCCCCTCAGTTCATATAACGGTGATAATTAAGACATTGTTGATGACCGGCTAGAATTGATCGTTTATATGCTATATAATCCAAATTTTCTCGTCTTTATAGTATAGCGAATTTACATTGGACTCTAGGAAATAGAATAAAATGGGTTATTGTGTGCATTAGAGTGGTAATTAAAAATACTTTATTATACTGAAAAACTGCAAACTTTCTGCCAATTCGGTTAATAAAACAGTTCAAAATTCAAAATTCAAAATTCAGCATTCTGAAGCAATCTTTCAAATTTAACGAACATTTTTACTATTTTATGCATAAAAATCATCTTTCTTCCACAAAGTTGATCGACTTGGACCAAAGTGAGACGACTCTTTCTGCTAAATATGATGATAAAAACAACAGGAGGTAGTTGACTGAAGTTTTTTTAAATTTAGAAGTGAAAATTTCACAGAAACACTATTATTTTCTCTTTCGAAATTCTGCCTGTACACGAATAAAACTTCATGTGTATTATTTTCTTAGAAAGTGAAAATTTTCTATTGAAAAGATTTATGTTATATGACAAGAGCCTGTACGTTGCCAAGAAAATCTTAGCTTTAAAAATAAGTCAGAGTTATAACTGTTAACAAACACGGGACATATACTTATACACTAGGTGAATGAACTCCGTTGCAGGGAAAATAAATTGGTTCTACAGCAATGTTTCTGTTCTAATCAGCGACATGGAAAACTATGGATTCGTTACTCGTTTTGGTCGTTTTCATCATCCCCTCCCCACGTCACCTCCAGGCACTGTACCCAATCAGGGCTGAATTTCAAATTTATCGGCATTATGAGCAGTGATTTTCCTATTAATTTGAACATGTGCAAAATTCCGTCTACTCGTAGAAGTACAATAATTATTCAGTAAGGAGTGGAAAATAGGGATGGGGCTGTTTATCGAAATCTCTATGAAATAGTTATCTTACTGTAGTTTTGAAAGTAAAGTGTGCAAAATTTCATCATGCTCGAATGAAAACTGCAGGTTTATACTCTTTCTTCGGGTCAGTCGTGACATTTCTGGACATGTGTTCCTTTATGATCCTATTTCGCACTAATGTGCTCAATCATACCTCCAATTTTTTTTTATTTTTTTTTTGCGGAGTTCTGAGACATTCTGTATATACTTAGAGTCATGTAACTTTGCCAAAATAATGCAAGATGGCTACCTAATACGAAATACCAACTTCTACAATATTATACACTAAGTAATGTTACTTTGCCTCGAGAAATTCAATTTATGAAAAAATAGTGAACGGAAAGACAATATGTTTATTACCCCTAATGTATATTAGACTCAGTAAATTACTATACTGTCCTCAACGTGGTATTAGGCAGTTTGTAACTGCTCTCTTGACAATAAATTACACAGGCCTACAAAAAAAAATTTTTTTTTGGTGCCCAAGGTTTTTAAGCTGATTATTACTATGTTTGAGGCGCTGAATTCAAATATGGAACCCGTTTTTCTCTATCAGCTATACTTTTTTAGATGCGGCATAATCTCCCCGTAACATTTTTCCATTATTTGCATTAAAATATTACTACCCGAAAATTAATTAATAGCTGGTTCCTCCATAGTTAACATGTTCTCAATGTTACTTTCAAGAAAATTAAATACAAATTAAATTAAAATACTTATATTTATATATTATCACAAATATTTCTGAATATTTTCATCTTAACAGAAGTGTTGCTTTCAGGTAACTGAAGTTACTTACAGAAAAATCCACTAGGTGAAATTAGCATCTGTCTGTCTGCTAACTACTGTAGTCACCTTCAAGCTTCAACTCTGATTGAGGTTAGTTGCAGAGTTCTCACTGTGAATGCTTGTTGTATATTTCCTTCATGAGGTAAAAGATGAGTTCCAGTAGAAGAAGTTGTATAAATCATTCCAATGTGTTTTGCTACATATGCGGTGAGTATACATTTAAAGAGAACAGGAAAAGTGTCACAGACTTTATTAAGAAGGCATATCATGGATACTTTGGTATCAGACTTGGTGACCAGGAAAAATCATGGGCACCTCATATTGTCTGCAAAACGTGTACAGAACATTTACGACAGTGGACTACAGGAAAAAGGAAAAGTCTTAAATTTGGCATACCGATGGTTTGGAGGGAACCAAGTAATCACATTGATGACTGTTATTTCTGTCTAGTAAATATCACTGGCATCAACCAAAACAACCACAAAAAATGGAATTATCCTGATTTAGCCTCGGCAAGACGACCAATCCCCCATTCAGATGAAGTTCCGATCCCAACGTTTCATCAGCTACCAGAGCTCTGTGAGGATGAGTGCACCTTGGATCTACCCTTTGAAACATGTGATGATAGTGAAAGTGATTTTGGGGGCACGTCATCATTCCCTCAACGTTTCAACCAAGATGAGGTCAGTGACCTTGCCAGAGACCTTAATCTTTCAAAAGAAGCTTCAGAGTTACTTGCCTCAAGACTAAATGACAAAAACTTACTGGAAGAAGGAACCAAAATTACGTTTTATCGTACAAGGGAAAAAGATCTGTTGCCCTTTTTCTCTCAAGAAGACAATTTTGTTTTCTGTCATGATGTTAACAGCCTCCTGGAAAAAATGGGTCTTCCTAAATATTCTCTGGATGATTGGCGCCTATTTATTGACAGTTCTAAGCGAAGTATGAAGTGTGTCCTTCTACACAATGGCAACAAGTATGGATCAATACCAATTGCTCATTCAACGCAAATGAAAGAAGAATATGACACCATAGCTTTGGTCTTGAAAAAGATTAAGTACCATGAACATCAATGGGTGATATGTGTGGACTTGAAAATGGTAAATTTTCTCCTAGGTCAACAAAGTGGATACACGAAATATCCTTGTTTCTTGTGTCTCTGGGACAGCAGGGACAAAAAAAACCATTGGGTGAAAAAGGAGTGGCCTAAGAGAGAAAATATGGTTGTTGGGCAAAAGAATGTTATTAATGAAGCTTTAGTTCAACGAGAGAACATCGTCCTCCCTCCACTGCATATTAAGCTAGGCCTAATGAAGCAGTTTGTTAAGGCTCTTGATAAGAATGGATCATGTTTTGCGCACATAGGAAGAAAGATGCCTCAGTTGAGTACAGAAAAGCTGAAAGCTGGTATTTTTGATGGCCCACAAATAAGACAGCTAATGAAGGATCCTACCTTTGTCAATTCCATGAATGAGTCAGAACGAGAAGCATGGACATCATTTGTTGAGGTCGTAAGAAATTTCCTAGGCAAGCACAAAGCTGAAAACTATGTTGATCTAGTAAACAATATGCTCACAAGCTTCAGAAATCTTGGCTGCAACATGAGCATTAAAGTTCACTACTTACACAGCCATTTAGATCGTTTCCCTGAAAATTTGGGAGACACCAGCGAAGAACAAGGTGAAAGATTTCACCAAGATATAAAAACTATGGAGGATCGCTATCAAGGGAGATGGGATACCCATATGATGGCAGATTACTGCTGGAGTTTGAAAAGAGACTGCTCCAAGAAGCAACACTCTAGAGCGTCACGAAAAAGAAGCTTCAAAAGTGTTGAGTGACTACTTGCAGTGATCAATACTTTTCATTAAGATCAGGTAAAGAGAGTTTGTTTAGTGTTTCTGCAATGATTTCTTTAGTTTATGTTTTCCTTTATTGGCCTATGAAATAAAATTAAATTATAAAAAACCTGTGTTTTATTTATTTGTGTATGATAAATTTAGATTACAAATAATATTGCATATAGGCCTATAAAAAACATAAAAAATATAAAAAAAAATTAAAAGTAGAGCTGTTAGAAAAAAACTGATGCCATATTTGAATTCAGCGCATCAAATACATATAAAATCAACTCAAAACACTTCGGCACCAAAACCACTGTTGGGCTGTGTTATTTATTTATTATCAGTCTAATTAGCTTGATTTCGGTATGGGGTATGTACACAGTGTAGCCAACGCGTTTACTTCGCCATCGTCCACAATGGTAATGATAAATATTCCTCGCATTATGTAGGCAGAACTTTCGAATTTCTTTAAAGTTAAATCTATTGCCAACATGTCATCAATTCAATTCACTTGCTCTAGTGGCGCTATTTGCTTTTTTCTTCGTACAAGTGGAACGAGTATTACCTTGTGTCTTAGTTTATTGAGTGATTAACTCGTATTTCTTTACAGCAAATAGTCGCTATTATTATGTATTTGGATATTACTTAAATTCGTAGATGTTGGCAACTTTTTGTGTTAGGTAGCAATATTCCGTAATTTTTGGTAAAGTTACATGATTCTCAATATAAGTAATACACGAAGAAATATTAATAGTAATGACAAAAGCGACTATTTGCTGTAAAAAAATACGAGTTAATTACTCAATAACCTAAGACACAAGGTAATACTCGTTCCACCCCATTCCGAAATCAAGCTAATTAGACTAGCAATAAATAAATAAATTGTAAAGAGAGAGCAGTTACGAACTGCCTATGGTCATATTGCGGAAAATCAAGTAATTTACTGCTAATACTTCACAATGAACTAAGTGCGTTCCCATTCATCTTCTTCTTCCTCGAGTTTCATTTTCTCTGACTTTGCGTTTACGCTCGAAAGAATGTAAACTCCTTGAGCAGAGATTAGTTGGAGGTGCGAAGGATTCCATGGAGGGGAAAGTTCTTGGGATCGAGTTTACTGGTTCAACAAAAACACCAAACATTCGGCCTGGCCCGTGTTTTTCTCCGGTTTGTCTTCAGCCTGAGCGGATTTTATGTACAGGTCTTGTATAGGTTCTTGCCCGGGTCGGCAGCCTCATTCAACCTGTCCTTATTTATCTGGAATTTTGAGTTATTTTAGTAGATACGATTTACTAGAAATAGTTTCAGAATAATTCGAAGATTTTGTACTAGTACGTATTTCTTTAATAGTTTTTTTATATTATATTAAATGTACGTTTGTTCTTATTCTATAGATATTATAACAAGTAGCTGACTATTTTTGTTCTTATTAGGCGGGCGCATGGCATAATTTTCCTTTAGGGCGCAAAAATGTTGAATCTGTTTCTGCGTTTGGGTCCTTGATCGGAATTGATGGGATGGTCCCTTGCTTGCTTCCGGAGAGTAAATTAATATTTGCTAGTAAATTAGTTCATCGTTCTCCACGTGGTCAAACGCAATTTGTAACTGCTTTTTTAAATATAAAAATGTATTATTATTATAAACGTGATGATTAATTTTGTAGAATATCCTTGAAGTGTAAGCACTGGTATAAGAAATGGAAGGCGAGTAATTGTAATTTCAGTAGTTTTCGCATATCACATTTCTCAGGGTTGAAATACCGCGTATTTCTCATTTAAGTAAATTCTAAGACATCAAATGGCACAAATAGTTCGGAATGTAATGTTCATTCGACGTCGCCCTGGAATCGTATCATTAGAATGTGGGAACCAACAAATATAGTAACGGGTAATATTGGATTTGGGTGCGCGTCACCACTCACACGCTCAAACAAATTTAAACGGAATTTCCAAACCATTGCTGCCTTTTCCGATAACAAATTAATAGTTAACAACATTTCTGGAGAATGCTCACAGAAATTTGATGAGCAATGTCAAATGTATATTTTTTAATGTATGTAATTAGTTAATGCAAATGGGACAAACAGTTGTAGAGTAGATTAAAATTACGTGTTAACCTGAATCTAATTTTGTCACGTTCCTGTTGTGGATAAACGGTAATACTGTAATGGAGCTTAATTCTAAATTTATTTTGCGTCCGACACTCGTAGATTTGATTGATCACTCTGTGGTATCAACTATTTTATTTATCACTTGTGTCTGAACAGCACAAAGAATATCTTTCAAGATTTTAGGAACAAACATGAAGTGTACATGATTTTCTTTCTTTTGATAAAAAATGTTTTATGAATATCTGGTACACTTCATTTCTTATCTCATTCTCTTACTGTAATTATAAAAGATTAATTCTAAAACGGTGGCAATTCATAGACTTCCTGAGAGTAAAAGAATCTTTTCTGCGTAGTAACTGAATGTAATTTATGAGATCTACTTCTGGTTAATTGCACAACCGATGGGTGAAAATTCACCGCAACTTCCCTTCTGTTTATGTAGCATTGTATTGACGTAGCATCGTATACACATTCAATTCTAGGGTGGTCCTAGAAAAATCAATTTTTGAAATTTGGACGGGATACCCTCCCATTTTGTTTTGTCTCATAATACGACTTCCATAAAAATTACAGATTTCAAAAATATATTCTATGGATCGCTACCGAGCAAGATTTGGTCGAATTAACCTTCCATTTCCTTTTGTTTTAAATAAGACTTCCATAAAAATGTCAAATTCTTAAAATATGTTTTTGGGTCGCTTCCAAGCTTATCAAAATTTCTATATATTTAAGCACAGTAGCAACACCTAAGATATGTTTTTTAATTTGAAATTTTTATGGAAGTCTCTTTTTAAAGATGTCACACAAAATGGGAGGGTATTCCTGCAAATGTCAAAAGATTTTTTAAGAAACACTCTTCTCTATACCGTGTACATTATTCGCTGGTAATGTTTCCATTATCGAGCTCAAAGTAACGCATGGCGTTTTTAGTGTTTAGACGATAGTAGGCATGGATTGTGTGTAAAAAATGCGAGATATATATATATTTAACTTCGCTTTAAGAGGTCTTTCTGTTTCATTTACTCTTTGAAAACAAACCAGTTATCTATTCTTTGAAATGCATAACTCTCGTATGTTCTTTTCATTACAAATATGACTAAAACTAACCGTCTCGGTAATGAAACGTCAGCTCACATTTTATCCCAAAACGCCTCTATTCTGTGAAACTCGCCATGATCGTTACAGTCGCACTCAAAAACAAATAAACGGACATTTATGTCTTGTTAGTGAAGAAGTTACGAAGATAATGAAGAAAAGGTGCTTCAATATGCACGTGACTGACGCAGACGTAAGACGAAACTGTTTCTTTACTCACGTGAGTTTCATTTTTGTTTTATTTTCTTCAAAACTTTTTAATTTATAAAAGACAGTAGTGTCGCTTTATTTTCAAGATTTCCTTAATATATGTAATTAATAATTATTGCTCGCTTAGTAGAATTGGATTCTTGAGCAACAATTTTTTGCTTGACCCGAGCTTAGTGCTTGCTTCTGTTCGAAGGAAAATCCGTAATGTGAGTTCCCAGATACGATCGTTCTCTCCGTATTAACTAAGGTGGATAAACAAAAGTGTGTGTTTTTCCGTTTAGTAGAATTGCCTTATTCTATATTTTTCAGTTCGATATTCTCGTCCAGTTTTGTACACACGAAAAAGACCCCTACTGCATGGAAACGTTGTCAGTGATATCTTTGATGGATTGAAATTTCTCCTAGTAAGAAATGTCCGTTTCATTCCCCTGCCATTCCATGCGTTCGGATGTGTTTTCGTATCTTTGGAATGAAAACTCTTATTTCACATTATTCAATATTTTCTGAAGTCTCGATAATTTTGTACGACAGGAGGGATGATTCTCAAAAAAAAAAAAGTTCTTTGTTGAGAATCTCTGTTATCTTTTTTAAGCAGGACGAAATTGTGATGGTTACCGAAAATAGATGAAAAGACTGTATCTTTAGGTCTTTAGGTCTCCGACTACCTATAAAGGTCAAAGGCTTTCCTTTTCAGTTTCAGTTCCTGTCCTGATTAAGCGAAAAGGCAAAGACACTGATTCGCGCAACGTTGAACTTGGTTCAAAGACCGTAGTTTTGCTTGTATCTCTGCAAACTCGTTCACAAATTTTATTCAATTTTTCACATACGATTTCGATGGCGAATATTTTCGTTAAATTTCAGTTTTCCTCATTTCATTTTAAAACTTCCATATTAACTAAACACACTACATGCAATTAATTTATCATGGTAGGACTTACTTGTGTACCAAAACTAATTTCAACAAATCATTCTTGCAGCTAAAATTTCTTGGATTTTTTAAGCGTTTTCAATTTGTACATATTTCTTCCGTGTGCCCTACACGTGGGGAAGATATGTGATAACTTTCGGTCAGGTAAAAATGACGACGAGCCGGGAATCGAACCCGGGACTCCTGCAATGATCGCACGGGTGTTAAACACTACACCACCCGTTCGCCTTCCACAACTGTATACCATTTCCACCCAGACCGAAATAAAGTGCCCAAAGCATTGTGTGCCTCCTGGTTCACTTATCTCCTGTATGGGAATGTGTCCTTGGTCATCCGGGCTTTAGGTCTGAGTAGAAATGTGGAAATCGAACGGATAGTGTAGTGGTTAACACCCCTGCGAATAAAGCAGGACTCCCGGGTTCGATTCCCGACTCGTCGCCATTTTCACCTGACCGAAAGTTATCAGTTTTCAATTTGTTTACATGAACTAATATGGATCCGCAATGTAATGTTCTGAACCTGAGCAACTTTTGAATCAATTTCCTTTTTCTGAATCTTGATAAATTTGGGATTGCTTCAGTACTAGACCGAAGTATCTGTACAAGATATTGCATATTCTTCCAAATGTCAAGTTTCGATAAGAGATCAAATGGGCTCTAATGACCTCGATGTTGACGAGCCCTAAAGCCCCACCAAAAAAAAAAAGAAAAAACAAAGAGATCAAATATTCTGTGTTCCCCTTCACATTACGTTGTGTAATTTTATCATTCCAATTTATTGGAGATATTTATGCTTGTATCCAATATAGCACGAGGAAAATATTGTTTTTTCTTTTTTCTTTGGGGCTGTAGGGCTTGCCAACGTCAAGGTCATTAGACCCCTTACTAGGAAAAAAAACTTGTACGATTCCCACACTGCAATCGCATCGAAAAAGTTGCTTTGTTCATTTTTTGCATATTCGCGGACCTCTGAATAAACCTACGGTCCCTCTGGTACGAGATCGTTGCATTATTCTAATGATGCGTAAATTATATTTGAAATAAAGCTCTTGTTTTTTCTTATTTATGTTTAAAGCCTGTTTCCAAAGTTTCGCGAGTCGTATAGTGGTGGGAGATTTTCTTTCAACATCCATTTTGTGTTGTCGCGGAGATGAGCTTTACAAATCGCCGGTCCGATATCCGCGCACGTTTTCGCAGCGGACCGAATGAGCCGCGGCTCCAAGTGCGGATTGCGTTATCTCCAGTTACGTCGAAGAGAGGATTGCGTGTTTCCTTAGAAACTTGCAGGGCCGTCGAAACGGTGAACGCAGTTTATGACCACTGCAGATTCGGCATATCCGGGTATCAGGGAAAGGGGACGGTAAATGTTGTGTAATGCAACGGAACTGAGAAAATCTAGTTCACTAGGGATGTGCGGATGTGCCAATTTCGATTCTGTGCACATTTCGATCTGTACACATGGTCAAATATATATGATCAAATATATGATCGTGTAACACACGAGCATTGATCATAGTTCAACAGTTATGCGAATTGGGACATTAATGTGAAAATGTAATGTGACTTGGTGAAGAGCGACAACAGCACCACCTGAGCCACCAGTGGGGCTGAATCATTGATTAATCATTCGGTTGTCTCAGTTTCTCTTTTGTTATTTAATTGTTTGTGGGAACGGCAGTTTTAATGGGTCGCGGTGTCGGTGAATGTGCAAAAAAATAAAAATTATTTCATTCTTTTCACGTCATAATTTGATGCGAAGTGCCATTTATGCAACCGTTAATACCATGCAACTAGTATTCTTTGTTTCTGATTTGAAATCGGTGCGTCAACGAAATAGGTCGTTGAAAGCTGATTTGTGTAGAAACATGAAGAAGAAAATAAAACGTCAACTGAGAGAGGGATCTCAATAAAAATTTATTCATCTATAATATCAATGTGCCGACTTCAAGGAAGTAGGAATAATCTCTCTCTATAAAGAAGAGTGTCTTGAGCGGTGTGTGTGTGTGTGTGTGTGTTTACACGTATTTTATACAAATCTACAGTTTTTATCCGAGCATGACGAAGACTTGCACTCTTGAGCGTCAAAACTCTGGGAAGATCACTGCTTACTTGTGATTTCGAAAATCCGCCCCATCCCCCATTTTTATTACTTTTTAATTTTCGCTTTTTTCGGTATACCTCACGGATTGACTATAAGATGTCAACTTGATTTTGGTACTTCAACATTGCTATTGTAAATATCTAGAATCCAGAAACAGGATCGTGGATTTTTCGATACGTTACTGTAGGGGTAGAATCGTATTCACGTTGGTGTCTCTTTTATAAGAATCCATTGTTGCGTTTCACTCACTGGCAAGTTTTATTCATTGTTCCGTAGAGACTGATCGGTTTGGAAATCTTTGGAAACTCGCTGTATTTCACACGGCCAATTGTTCGTGGCGTGCTCAAGTGTTGGTACCCTGGACAGTTTGTTTGTTTACGCTCCGGACGAAAAAACTAAAAATATCGTATACCCTCAAGCATTGAAATAAAAGGGCATAAATTTATAAAGAGATATTTTCTATCCAATTCATTCACCCGGACAACGTCCGGTTCATTCAGTAGTATTAAATAAAATTTAGTTTAAAGACACAAAGCATTTAACCGGATATTTTTAATTCTGCAATCCTTCCATGAGTGTTACTCAGTGAACGGTATCTTATTCGCCAGGTTGAATTTGAGAAATGTAAGAATAATGCAAACTAGATTGCTTCCTTTGGGTCGAGGTTGAGATTGAAGTGAAGCTAATAATTTTCTACTTGTTGGGCTTGTTACCTGCCACCGAATGTCTTGTTGGAAAGCTTACATGTCGCTATTTTGTGTCCTAGATCGTAAGGTGCATTTTAATTATTTTTTAATGAACCTGTGAGGAACTGGACGTTGCGCCTTTGATGTTTCTTTGGGAGTGCTAGTTTCCCTGGCGCGTGTCCTACAAGACTCGCTCCTACATATAACATTTATGCCGTCTATAATATGTCTGGCGAGCCTGAGAAGTGAACACGCAATTTCAACTCCTCTATTCACGATCGTTTCAAATATTTCGAAATGAACTGAAGTCATTTTATTTCTTGCAATGTCGGAAAGGTTAAATTGAAAGACAAAGTTACATACACGAACTAGGATTTAGAAATCTGTTTAAATAACGTTTCAGTCTAATATATTATGAAATGTTTAATTTCAGGCGTTATATTTTTGGATACATCTGTAATAATTATTATTAGGTATGATTGCGTAGTTACACACAAACTTGTATTAGCTCGCCTAAACTTACAATGGAAATACAGCCTACCGATATTGAATATTAATGTGATTTAATTAACTAACGAGTAATTTTATTCTTAAGTCTTACTTTAAGCTTACTTTGTGATGTTTTTTCAGCGGTATTTTGGATTAACTGAGCAAAGCAGAAAATCAATTATTGTTTCTTATGGTATTGCATTCGTCAGAGCGACTAGGCTTAAGCACCCCCCAAAAATGTTTCTAATGATAGTTTGAACCATTCTCTATCCAGTAGCGATGAATTTTCATACGTTTACAACGCAAATTTTTTAATTATTTACGTTTAAATTGCTATGAGCTTATATGGAGAAATTTTCGCGGGATTATGTTTTTTGATATCCTGGCAAAAGTGTCGGCTTATAATAGTGAAAAAACTACTATAACATAGTAAATGTAAATACAAACGCAACAATGTAACGATTTTCATACCTTACGCGATGTTTTTAGGAATATTTCACCAAAAACTGTGGAAAATACAATTCTAATGGAAATGGCAGACGCATCACGTGACTCAAGACAACTTTGTCAAAGAAAGAGTCAAACCACAATCTAATTTATTATCAAGTTTTGAAATCACAAAATAATTCGTCAAATAGTAACAACCACCTTAAAATTTCGTCAAATTCAAAATAACCATTCGTCAAATAACAAAACACCTCGTCCAATAGTAAAAATCTGCGGAATAAATTATTAGTTAATTAGAACTACGTTGGTGAATATTTCCAAGTTTCGTGAATAGTTTGTAACTTGACTTCAGTCAACGGGGAGATAATACCAAATAGGTGAACGCATAATAGTTCGGCCTGTATCTTATAACAGTATCTTTAATGCCGTGTGTTGTGACGCAGCCTTCTCGGCCTTTGGCTGTACCGAGACTGCGGCTTCTGGCCGCGACCTAGTTGAACTCGATGCAAATCCCGTCAGCCAGAGACTATCGATTATACATTTCGTTCAATAAGGAATTATATTTGAATTTGCGTGACTTCCATTTGCATAAGTTCATGCAATCCACAGAATTAGAAGTGTTGAAGGAAATATTTCAATATATCGGCAGTTATTTCATCTCGAAGCGGAATATTTTTTGTGGCGATGTGCTTATTTCAAAATTTTTCAATTCCTCAATTTTTCAATTCTTTTACCTCGATTCTCGAGTCCGAATTCGATTTCTTAAAACTAGTTTCTAGATTCTATCGCGGTACCTCACTTTCAAGCAAAATTGCATCATTTAGAATAATTATGGAATATAGGTCCGAAATAAAACACAATTCATACCAACAACGACCCGGAATTTTACTTTCCCTTCATCGGTAGATTATGGATTACTGATAAAGGTGAGGAGTATGTTGGGTAACTGACTGTACAACCTTGAATTGTGTTCTATTTTGCGGCTCTACTCAATAATTATTATACATGGTGGAACTCCGGAGAATATGAATAACGAAGAATCCATATGTATCATTGTTTCTTCACATTCTCACACTGACAGAAACAGTAACTTTTTTATTATTAATTCCGAAAACTATGTCACACCAAATTCATTACTAGGACAATGTTCCTAATCATCCTTAATTTTAATTAAATTATTTCACATGCAAATTTAAAACGCATAACCGAACAACTACTATATTATTGCTTCACTTTTCCTACTTGTGTCCGTAATCTCGTTTATCTGGTTGTATTCGGTTTCAGCAACAATAAAAAAAGCAATAGGTCTAACAACATATCAATATCTCAAGATTAAGAATATTTTCATGGCATAGGCATTGATTATTTTATATGCATTAAATACGAAACGCATAAAATGATGGAATCTAGTAAAACAATCATATTATTTATTGTTGAATCGAATCGAGATTCATCAAGAATCGAAATGGACATATCCCTAATTTGGAATGAGCAAAAGTGAAGAATTGAGTCTGTACTATGAAACGCTTTTCTTGAGTCGCGGTTATAAGTTCACGCACGAAAACCTTCGTACAATGTGGGGAGTCATTATCATAAGCTATCCTACCACTAAATATTCTTTTCTACTTTCTCGTAAACGTGACATAAAAACCGATTTTGATAGCGAGATGTTGACGAGGCATACGTTTTGAGCATCCCTGCTCACTAAAAGAGAGCTTTCAGAAATACTATTTTTTAGGTCCAGTGACGTACGCAGACAAATGTCATATTCTTACTCCTATAATACAATTTTAATGAGGAAATTGTTGCAATTACTGGAAATAATAGATCCACAAAAGTTATTAATCATTCAATGGTGAAGGTAAAATTGTCATTTACATTTGGTCATTGCTATAACGCGTTTTTACTTTCTCATATACAAAGTTTATAGAACGTATTGTAATCGTGAAAAAAAAGGAAAGCGAAATTTCGACGGAAATATCCGTTTCGGATATCCCTGATTCAGAAAAAGTGGATTTTGGCATAACGTCCGTCCGTCTGTGCGCAGCGTTTATGAGTAACGTATGAATCATTTTAATTCGCATTTCGTATTTACGCTAGAATTTACTTGTTGTCGATGCACGTACTCTAATTTTTTTACTTTAAAACAAAGGGTATTTTACAAGAAGGTCGAAGTACTCTTTTGAATGTTTCTCAAAAACGACTCCAACGATTTTACTTAAATTTTCTGTACGTGAGGTACAATAAGTATGCATTACATCTGCATTAGCTGTATTCCGCCTGAACGGTTAGTTTAGACGCAGTAAAATAATTGTCTGCTACACTTACTCATTAGTTTACCGTTTCAAGAAGCTTGAATAATATTTAGCAGTGTAAATGGACCAAGCAGACGTAGAATACACTTTTCGTAAACTGAAATGAAAGATATGATACTGAAAAATACATAGGAGGACAGCAAACGCTCTGCAGGTACGAAAATACATTAATTTCTGTCTACAACGAAATTACATTTATATAACACTTTTACCATATTTATGAAACTGATTGTTTATATGTTTTGATATAACATTCGTTTCATGTTTTGAAATAATATTCTGAAAATTTATTATATTTTCAAATTTCAAATAAAAGTAAAAAAGTAATTAGTTAATCTAGCGACTTTGAGCATGAATTGAGCACTGGAAGATGGCCATAATATAGAAATGACCCTTTCACTATAGAATTTTTGTCACTGTGCTGCAGACGGAGAAACATATACGAGAAAACAGATGCAATGGTTTTGCACCATTAATTTTCTTTTTTATAAGACCTCTTAGTCGCCTCGTCTGTTTAGCATGTGCAATAAGAGAAAGAAATGTTATAAGGCGCACTGTATTCATCACAGATATGAATGGGCTTTAAATGTAGCTTCTGTGTACTTGTTTTCTAACTGTGAGCACGATCATGGTTTTGCTAAGAATGGTTGAAAATTGTTCTCGTTAGTTCTAGTGGAGTTCGTCCATATTTTAATGATCTAATTCGTCGAGATTGACTGTAACCATGGGACTAATTTAACAGGTGGGATTTGTCAATGAAACAAAGACTTTTGATGCCAAAAAAGTCAATAAGGAGAAGAAGAATTCTCGAACCGTCCAGAATATTATTACTGGAGTTACTTTTGAGAATTTATCTACTTGGTTGATTAACACATAAGCTATTGTGCGTGTTTTTCCTTCAACAAACGCAGCTTCAAGTTGAAATTTTCTTTTTATTGATTCTCCTGAATAGTTGGAGATTGTGCTTGACCTTTTCCATACACAATGCTCTTATCTCATATGTGTATTGATAGATAGCAAGATAGGAAAAATGTATTTTCTTTCTGGTTCCGTGAAGTTGGTGATCCACAGTTCTGACCTTACGAAGGAAAGATGCCGAAAAATCTTGCGAAAATTGTTTATTTTATTGATTTTTCAGAAAAATAACTTGACATTCTGTCCCTAATATTTGGTAGGCAACACTAAAATTATTGATCTTCACTTCGAAAAATATTTTGAAAAGTACATGCTCTTGGCTGAGGTAATGGTACAGAATACGGAATGAAGCTGTAAACAAAAACCGGAAATGCGTATAGTGAAAGTCCCATGGTGAAAGTGTTAGCTCGCTCGCCCTCCAACACCGGTGACGCTGGTTCAAGCCCTGGATAATTCATGAAGCATGGACAAAGCTGGTCTGTCGCAAGTTTTCTGGGGATCGTCCCACATCACCTGCCTCTCATTACATTCAACGACAATCTCTCTACTATAATTAACGTCCATTATATAACCTTATTAATTTAATAATTAAAAACTTACGATCTTTAACGGACGAATACTACATATTTTGTGATTTAAGGTTCACAACATATCGATTTTACGTTGAAGTGTTCGTCAGGTGGTACAAATTCTAACAAGAAACATACCAGCAGAACAATCACAAAATATTTAGTATTTCTCAAAAGTCGTAAGTATTTAATAAATTAATTAATTACAATCACTCCTCTTATCACCATCACGCAACTCACCTTTAACCGCGTGCGCCCCGTGTGCGTGCTTGTGGGGGAAGAGCGGCGTTAGAACATCTCCATCTATATGCCGAACAAATGGATAAATAGATCCCAGTAGTCAAAGGAAATTCTTGACAAACGTGTAAAAATTTGAATGGGATCTTGCATTGTGGTCGTTAAAACATTCGCTATATTACCAATGTTTCGACTTTTCTTTGATCTGCAACTACCACAATACATTATCCACCCACCATAAAACTCATTGTAACACTCCAGCATCCCATCACTGTGGTGGGAAGATCATATATTGTGGCAATTGCTCAGAAGGAGACTTAATAAAAGTCTTAAAACGTTGGAAATATGACGAATGATTTAATGACCTATACTCAAGATCCCCTTCTAATTAATTCCAGAATAGTGTTGAAGTCTTTCAACACCAATGCTTGATGGAATAGAACTTTTTGTTGTGCCGTGAGTTCACGGTATTGATATATTTCCGTGGTGCTATTTACTGAAGAAACAGTTTCATTAAATATTTCCCAATGAACGGAAATCCTTTTCTCTCCGACCTGAAGAGTATCCGCGTGGATGCGTCGGTCTTTCGCTCCGCTGGGGAATGGGAAGGGTGTAGAATACGGAAGGTGTTGTCTCGCCCTGCGCACAGTGATGCCGCGGCTTTCATCAGTTTCAGATTCCACTGATTGTCTTCGACGAAGGCAATTCCTTCTACACGAATAAACAAATAAATAAACCTTGTTGTCGAAACAGTTGCAAACTGCATATGTCCACGTGGGGGGTAATAAACTAAGTTACTCTCCGGAAACAAGTAAGGGACTATCCCATCAATTCCGATCAAAGGCCCAAGGGCAATGGCAGAACGAATACGTGCTGTTATACATTTACTATTTCCAACAAAAACGGGAGATATTAAATGCAGTGAAAATTCGAGAGTAATGACAAATGTATTAAGGATATTCTCGACTATGTATAAATCCTCCTGTACCCGAAGGAAAACCGGAGAAAAACGTGGACCACGATGAAGCTACAGAGATGATGTACACAACCGTGCCAAGTGTGTACAGTTAAAAAAAATTATTATTTATAAAGGAATTAAACAGCAATATAAAACTAATTAATTCGTTCTATGCACACCAAACTACAGACCAAAAACACTTTTTGTAGAGAATGAATATAGTGTTTAATAATAATAATAATCTTTAATATAAACTGAATACAAACGACTAAGAATTTATTAACATTTGACAATTCCTTTCCGTAAGGACCTCCGGAATCAAGGCTCTGATAGAGCTTCCCTTCTAGGTCTTTTTGCTCTAGGACCAACTTCTGAGTAAGTGGACCCATGTCGTACATTACGGCTGTGGAAAGGTATATCTCTGCCCCCATGAACGGGACAAGATGTAATTGAAGAAGTTTACAAACATTGCTTCAGCAAGATAAGCAGCGACGTCACGTGAGAACGACGGCGAAATCCGAGCCAACGAAACAAACAGCGATAAATCCAGTGATCCCGAATTCATGGTACAAACTTTAAGGGCTGGTACAGGACACTGCAACAATCATTTAGTGTATAGGAATGTAAGGACACAATTGCGTGATGAGGCGCAAACATAAGAAATTAAAGAGATGAAAAGAAAGACAAAGTGTTTATTGAGATCGTCGTTGACAAGTGCAATGGTTGCAATAATTATTCAAAATTGCGTCCACTAAAAGTGATACATGTTTGTCAGCGTCGGTGAAGCAATTGGCGTTCACATTCAAATATGCCAAGTGTTTCGCGATTACGTGCAGCAACTACGGACTTAGGAGCAACGAGATCCTCATCTGAGTCAAATGGAGTCGCATAAACAAGATGCCTCACCGTGACAGTTGGGGGATCGAACTCGTGCCACCACTAGACCACAGCTGCCGGTAACATATATATTTTACAGATAATGTATTGATTACGTTCATTCAGAAACAAGACAATACTTGAGAAAAGAGTACAGAAACTGCGAAATACGTGGGTTAAGTTAAATTAACTAAGATATCCGTATGCAATAAGTTGATTTTTCTTTTAATTATGGATTTTTCAAAATTAACCAATACATTTTAAATACCCGTAATAATATTTTGAGAAACTCGTGAGGTTTAGCCAGTTTCAATAGTTTCTACCAAGTATACAGTACAATCAAAGTGAAACTCACTCTTTATCTAATTAAGATTAAGAACTATGATGAGTAAGATATTATTAGATAATAAATTAATTGGAAATTTTACAGATCATAAAAATCAAACCGTTCGAAATATTCCGTTTGAGGGGATACTTTTTCTAGAACTACTGGTCGTAATCTCAACTCGTGACATTGTTGATTCTTTACTCGTATCGTCAAATTGATGTCAAAGCTTTCGCAAGTTTTATTAGCAACCCTTAAAAAGTTTTCTCTGCAAATATATATCTCTAAAAATGACAGAGGCACACTCAACAGATAGTTGACTCCGCTATCTTTGTTCTTGGATCCGTGCCAACCCGACCTCTTCCAATGGGGATGGAATTCCTGGGGTACCAGCAATACAGCAGAGAGGCTCTATAAAAGTTATTTTCTGCGATAGCTCGCCCATTCAATTCTGCAAAACATACAACATTCAGGGAGTAACATAAACGAAGGACTGTCACTGGAATCTGATATCCTTTGAATAAATATCTGCGAACTAAAAACAAAATGAATCCATGTGCATTGGTTTGATACTATTACATCCTTTGGACAAAGAAGGCTCTTGCAATAGTTGAAAGGAAATATGAATAGAGAAGAAAATTACTTTTTTTTATGTAAAAAGATATTTCCCCTTAGGGTAGCATAAAATTTGTCGAAATTCCCCCTCTTTGACATGGAAAGAAATGAATAATCTATGACGACTTATTATGGAAACTCTTACAAATATCGACGAGGTCCACAGTCATCTTTCTTTGTAACATATTTAAACTAAAATGAAAAACGGAGTTTGAAACGCCTTCTCTGAGTCTTTTTTGAACCATGTAAAGTTTTCTAACATTTAAATGCAACATCGTGTTTCAAGTGAGTTATTTGATAAGAAGAATGATGTAGTGTAATAATGTCTGCATTAATTATTAACAAATAATAATTAATCATGTTGTACAAATTGTTAAATGTCATGTCAAGTTAAATGTTATTCTACTATTATCGTCCATCATATAATCAAAATAAATAAATAATTTAAGGTTTTGCACTTTGTGATGGAATGTAGAAGAATGTATGGTAATCTATCATAAGATAATTCTTAAATTATTTAATCATGTTATGTTGAATGAAAAATAGTGACCGGGGACATTTACTGGGTCATTATAGGAATATACTTCTGTTATTTATCCGATATTGAAGTATAATTTTTCCTATAATACATT
>NNCF01127538.1:245508-261158 GCA_002313205.1 Laupala kohalensis | reverse complement strand
TATATATATATATATATATATATATATATATAATTCTTCATTATCAGAAAAACTTCGTGTTTGATTTGTAAAGTGTTCTGTTTAAACATAATGAGATGATCTTGCAATAGTGTATCCTGAAATAATCATAGTTCCATCTTTGAGAATATTTTCAGGATCTTAAAAACTAGAATAAGGGTCCTGGAAAAATGAGAAGAACAATAGACCCATGTAAATGGAATAGGTTCTAAATGCAAAAGAAATGGTGAAAAACTGATTCACGTGTCCGAGAAGAACGTATTTTGCGATATTTTTATTTTTCATTTTTTGCCCACTCCAAACCTTTTCCATTTACATGACTCAATTTTGAAACGAATCAGGAAAAATTCGCTCCAAAGTTAATAAAATTATACGTTTTGTTTATTTTATTTTATATTAAAATTTGAAATAAAAACAAATATCTTCCCAATAAATTTCATAAATGTTTTTCTCATTTTTGTATGTTCATTCAATGAGATTTTAACGTGTGCACTTTTGAAACAAAAGTAAATTAAAGGAAATTAAATATTTGTAAAGGAAATCGGGGAAACAGCTTGAACGTTGTGGTATGAGAAGGCATATGCTCAGTTACATTGTACGTAATGATGAATGTAATATTATATTGGTAAAGTATTGGTTTTATGAATAGTTCCGATTCCGAAAGTTTTGTAAATACTCATTCTAAGGTACCTGAATAAGAAAAAAGAAATGTTTAAGTCCAATTAATACCTCCATCCGTATTCATAACCAAACGGATATCCTAGAAAAATCGTTAGAAAATAGTTCCCTCTACGAGACACCGTACAGAAATGTTTGGTGAAATTCCTTATACATGTAGGATGAGGTGATTTTTCGAAGGACCATAAATGTCAGCAAATTACAGAAAATGAAGGCAGATGAGGTGTGTTTAAAACCTGGACATACTAACAAAACAGTTTAATGACATGAAACATGGAAGTTGAAAGTAATGAAAGAAAGCAAAGCTGAAATTCTGGTGAGATACTGGGATGCGGTAAGACGATCCGCTTCTTCAGAGATTCAGCTTGAATGACGTTGGGTTGATGATTTTGAGGTGAATGACTGGAGTGCAGTTCGCGGCCAAACTAAACTGCGGTGTGTGGAGCGATTTGACCGTGAAGTTGTTGCAAGTGAGGACGCTCGTTCGTGGCTTGCCTGTAGGTGAGTTGTGGCATGTGAGGACGGTTCACATGTCGGTGGCATGCGTCGGAGAAGCGCACTGTTCGCGCGCTGGCGCCAGATGAGAAGTGATGTGATGTGGGATGTTGACTGGTCGAATGACTTGTTGCAAGTGAACGAATGTCCCCATGTCGGTGCTCGCTTCGGAGAAGCGCGCTGGCGCCAGATGAGAAATGATGATGACTCGTCGAGTGAATTGTAGTAAGTGAGAGCAGTTGCTCGTCGGAGGCTACCTCCTAGCGGCGAAGGGCTCGCACGCTAGCACTGGTTCACTGGATCGATCGATAGCGTGACGGTACAGGCCGAGCGTGTATCGATCGCCCATCTTACTCGTCATGACAGGCTATTTTACGCTGTTCTGGCGGGAATGAAGGTCATAGAAGCCCAAATCGAGATACATCACTCAATATGCACGAAGAGTATAGTCCAACATATTGTTCACTTGTCTAATGGTCAGATATTTGAAAAATGTCTGAACTCACCGCTTTGAGGGCTTTTGATCGCCGCTGCTTGAAATTCGCGGAAAGAGAACATTGCGTCAAAAGTTGAAAATGTATTGAGACGGAGCCTCCCCTCTTGAACAATAGCATTCAAAGACGCTTCATTTGCTGCACCTCAGCATCAGACAACACGAATGTTAGAAATTGCTGTTACGCTTCGTCTGCGTTGAATACGATTTCTCGAGAACTGTTTCTGCAGCTGGAAAAAAGCAGGTGTAGCGGACGTCGTACAAAGAATCAAGGGCCGTATATTTCTCTTTTAAAGGGAGAAGGACTGGTGGAATGAGGTTCCAGCAAATAAAAGGATCTCTCTCCTCAAGCTATTTTCAGAAAGGAAGATTGTTGTGATGTTGCTATAACGATTAGAAAGTCTCTGATTCTGCTCTGCAAACAGGAGGACGAGAGAGACTTTCCTTTTCTCCTCTACGGGATGGGGCAGAGTTTTAAATCTAATGTACTGAGAGGGTTATTACATGCGAGCACCTGAACGAATAAACACATTAAAGTGCGTTTTTCACTAAGATACGTCGTGACATAACGCTAAACATTTGATGTATTCAAATAATTGGTAGATTTCTTAGTAGCAGAGATACTGACGCTTTTAATAATTTTTGAAATGAAACTATACTTTTTTTCTCAACAAATTCAAAGATTGTGAACAGTCGCCACTGTTGTTCGTTCGAATTCAATAAATTTTATAAATGAATAAACTTTACTGTGGAAAAAGCGGTTACAAGCAAGGGACCATCCCATCAATTCCGATCAACGACCCAACGGCAGCGACGGATTTAATTCCTATAAAAGAAATTATTTAATAATACGTACTGTTCTCCATTTATTATTCCAAAACGAATCGTAGATATTATGTGGAGTGTAAATTCGAGATTTTCAATAACAAACGTCTTAAATGACATTCCCGAGTAAGGAAAATCCGCCAGTACCCGGAGGAAAACCGGAGAGAAACTCGGACCAAGATGGGAATGCTATATCATTGTGTTCGTCTTTCCCTGGACTTTAAAGAGGAACCGAAAAGACCCTATAGAGAAGGTTTCTGTCTTCACATCTTTGTGAAGGGTTCTTTGGTGCTCTTTCTTTATACATATAAAATATACTAGAACCAATAAATAAAATTTAACATTCATTAATGATAAATATTGTAGGAAATTGAATTCTTCATTACTCAGTCTCACTGAATATTATTAAATCCATGAACCTAGGCTACAGCCGTAGGTCCTCGTTTCGTAACAGATGAGTCGTATTTTACATTTGAAAATATGATCCCGCAAAGTGATTGCAAAGTAGCACAAATAATTTCAAAACATAATTTCAATAGTTTCCTTAAAAGTGTTTCCTAGCGTTTTGGAAAATAAATTGATATTTTCATATAAAACAATTTTTGCTAGATTTGAATGAGTTCATCGGGACGGCCATATTATCGAAACAAAAATATTTGTTCCCTTTCAGAAAAAGTATGTTTGATATGGTGCCTTATGAAGCTTTATATATGGTAAAGAGTGTGGTAAGTACACTAAATTTATGAAGGTGATTGGAAAGTACGCAGTCAAGAATATGGCGGAGCACATACAGAACAAAACAGTTTTCGAGAAATTTCGCGAATACGTGACCTTTTTGGGGATGATAAGAGATTGATTGAAACATAGATTAAGGACTAATAAGATTACGAGATACAATTAAAGTTATTTAGACGACATACAAGGTTAAGAAACAGGACTGAACTTAACTGAGTACATGCAGTGACAAGAAATCATCAGAAGAAAACGTGATTAGGTGCTAGATCTGTGTCTTTTTCCCCCGAGGCAGGGACGAGATCGCTGGAGGGACCTCAGATGACGCACTGAGCAGAAAATGAATTGCAGTGAATAATTGATAATTGTAAATAAGCATTGTAATAATATCACTGACTTGGTCACATGAGTAAAAAATAAAAACTGTAAAAGGGGGGGGGGACAATAAAGAAGTTTAACGCGAAGAGTAGTTATTGACCACAATATTATATCTGAAGGTAAATTTACGAGTTTAGGTCTAAAATAAAATTAATTTGTATTTGCGAACGTTTCGAAAAAAAAATTGTTCCTCAGGGCTTATACATGTATTAAATTCTATTCAACCGCCTACGTCGTCCCATTCGTAATCCTTCCATTATACCCACACCTCCACTCACACTACACACTCAACCGTCTCTTGGCAGACTGATGGATATAATGGAAGGATTACGAATGGGACGATGTACGGGGTTGAATAGAATTTAATACATGTATAAGCCCTGAGAAAGAAAATCATTTTTTCGAAAGGTCGGCAACTACAAATTAATTTTATTTTAGTCTTAAACTTGTCAATTCATCTTCTGGAATAAAGAATTTTTGTAGAACTTGAGACGTATCTGAGGAAAAGTGTCTACGCAGTTTTCAAGTTCTGTGTAGCCTTCAACTTGTAAATTGAATTGTGTTGTGTTTCGCATTTAAGGCGTACAGCACGGACTACTTGGTTACAATTCCTGAAACTCTGACAACTCTGTAACACTCCAGTTTCAGTTCACTAAAAATAATATTGATTCGTCCGGAAATGTCTTCTGAAGTGAAGCAAATTCGAGTGAAGCTTCCTCAGTCGATCCCGCTCGTAACATATTTCATAGTCCTCATTTTCTAATGGTTGGATTCTTAGCTTACACGACAGTGCGTCCGATAAGTTTAGTTGCTTTCCACAGTTCGAGAGGATATTAAATTTCTGAAATGTCAACAGAGGGTAACAGGCTTGAAATAGCGGACGTTGAGGCTACCGAGGAGGAAGTGGTTTTCCTGGAAATATGTGAAAACAAATACTATGTTTTGATTTTTTGGTAGTAGTAGTTTAAGGTTTCCTTTCTCCATTATTCCGGGAAGACCTAAAATAGGTGGGTATATCGATTGTGGAGGAAACTTCAATATTTACCTTTTAGAAACCCCATGAGAAGTGTACCGCATAATGAGGCTACTTTGAACGTGTTTCGGAAATTTTTTGTTGGTAACTTTTTTAAAATCCAAAATTTTAATTTTTTTGCTCCAATATAAAAATGTGTCTTTTTGCTATCAAATGTATAACAAAACCAAGCCCCACCCCAAAAAAACATTGTTTTTTAGTGTCACAGTAACCTCGACTGTGGGTTTTTTTTGACAAGGCATTGTAATGTAATTTATGTCAAAGATCCAAAGCGAAAAGTTACTTTTACATCATTTTGATAAAAAAATATTTAATGCATTATTCATGGAATTAAATGGAAACCAACGATTTTTTACAATCAAATGGTCATTTTTATTAAGGAGACATTTTACATACCAAATACTTAGGGTACTATTATAGGCATGTAATCAATCTCGTACTTATGTTTGGAATCACAATCAGCTTGAGCAACATTACAATGAACTGAAGTAACGTAATAAACAACAAAAGAAAAAAGGTAAAAAGAATTATTAATGTGTATCCTCGCACACCATACATTCATAGGCAGGATTGGTCGAGCCTTTGTTAGGAATGCAACAGACGTTTATTTCACATGGCACACGTTTAAACTGTATTCTGGCGCTCTGTTAAAGTAGCCAAAAAAACTGTCCAAGTTAACCTTCAAGTCAATTTAACCCCGTTTTAGAGTAATGAGCTGTGAAAGCAAAGGTCGAAAAATTTGCTCTAGACTCCCACGTCGAGAAGTTACCTCGGGACAAGTTCACGCATTGGCATAGCTTCAAGCGACAGTTGCGTGCTCTAATTAACACGAGTGGAACTCAAATTAATTAGAGACTTGGAAAATGTTGTGATAACTGCCTTCATAATGTCTCTAGAGTATTATTGTGGCTAGTGGCTTCTTGAGGGCCTCATAGGTAAGCTGTGTTTGCGAATACCTCTTAATTAAATTTATTTGGCGGTAGTGGATATTTTCATATTTGGTAGCATTAAAAGTTTGAATGCTTTTAGGGATTTCTTCGTCATTTACTTATTGAAACGATTAAAATACTATAACATAACCGGAAGGGGGAGGCGTTTATAATGTCGCGGTGTTAAACAGTCACATGTAACTGCTAACGAAGAAGGTATTGCCTCTCATTAAGACACAACTTCCGTGTTGAAACTAAATTTCGCTTTTCTGTTCACAAGGTAACAAAATGTCGCGCAATATTCAGAATGTAATTTCTAATGTTACTTTTTTTTAAGTCCTCTTAATTGTGAAAACGACTGAATGGTGGGAAAGTTCACTTCATAATTATACATTTCTCATGATGCAGAGGATGAGAAGTGTGTAAACTGTAATGATCAATTGCACAAATGTACCTCTATTATATTAATTATATTTTTTCTGAACCATTGCGAAAAACTAGAAGGCTTTTTTTTTTAGTTTACATGCCGTATGATTAATGTTCCTTTTTTTATGTATTGCAACAAAGTCAGAACTAGGAAAATATTTCCGAGACAATTTGAATGTTTGAAGTTCGAGTGTTTGTAAAAAATCTTAGTTATGAAATATCTAATCCTCGTAACCACATTATATCTGCATGGTGAGAAAAAAATTCTTGAACTTTCTCATCACCTGCGCTATTCGTAATGTGAGTTCTTCACGTACTAACCGACTCGACCCGGTTTCGCACGGGGGTTTTTGTTGTTAAATACGGTTATAATTTAGTGTAGACAAAATCTGCACATTTGCATACAAAAACCGTGATGATATCTTAATTAGTCCGATGTATATAACGAATATTCGACAAAATATCCTTTACCCTAAACAACCCCTTTAAAATTGAAATATCGACAATATGAAAGTTCTTGTTATATGATAAATAAATAAGTTTAAACTTACGACTGTTTGATGAATTAATACCATTTATTCTTTGCTATTTTTAGAACATAACGTTCTGACTAGGTCATCTAAATGTCGTAAGTAATTATTTATTTGTCTTGATTATATAATGGACGTTAATAGTAGAGTTCCAGTAACAAGGTTTAAGATATTTCATTTTACGGCGTTTACAAACAAAATCCCATATGATACCAATTCATTCGCGAGATATAATGAAATCTGCGTATATTTGAAAAGTCACATTTCATTCCAATTCCCCCCTTTAAAATTCGAATCTCGAATAATTCGTATGTCGTGAGTCTCAACAGTACAAAAGCAATATACTGTCCACATTAAGAGTTCCCATCCCTAATAGTATTTTTTCTCTGCATACATTCAGTTCTAACTGCAAAGCTTGGACTTCTGGTTCAATAACTGATATAAAATCTTTCAGTCGTCCTAACTAGTCGTATCACAAGTTCAGTTTGTTTTGCAGGGAACAATACATTTCACAATATTGTAAAAATAGAGAAAAGAAGCTTCCAATTTTGTTCCTACGTACGATTATGTGTACGCTTGAGCAATGTAAAATTGAGGGAGGTAATACTACACACGTCTGAGAACGTAACTCCCTTCTAGGAATGTGACATACAACTCCACTCATTAGCTCTCTCTCGTCCGGTCTAAGATGTTTAAGTGAGTCACCAATGTCAATTCGACGTTGTAGGTGGTAGCAAAAAAGATTATATTTTGCAATTTACGTAACATAATACGGAAAATTAAAAAACAACTTTACCTAGTAAGGGGTCATTTCGTGCATACTCATTTTGCTGTAACCCGATCCATTTTACGTTTGGATTATATCGGAATCGTGTACTGATAGGTCTAATTTTTCTCGTTGTTTGTTGTTGATTGCAAATACGACTTGTATACCAATGAAACATCAAATTGAACAAATGTCTTTCCTCATAGCGTCCAGTTGTTGACAACCGGGCCATTCTACGTCAAATTAAAACAGTTTTAGAAGATTTTTCACATCACCATAATAAAATTTTGAAGTGAGGTAACCATCATATACATTAAAAGAAGTGTTGTTGTAAAATTTCAACCCGTTTGTAAGCTAAATTTTAAACAAAACCCCCAAAACCTTTTGAATTGCTCTGGAAGCTCCTAATTGAGATAGAGAGCTGGTGGAGGTGTCATTTTACAGTAATGATCTTTTTTAATTAATAATGATAATTTTTAAATTTAATCAGCTTTCTTAATGACTCCGCTCCGCAAATCTTGGAGCGTCCGGGAGAGGGCTAATGAGGGATGGAGGTGCATGTACATGTCCTCGAAGGGTGTTGGTCTCTCAACCGCCTCCAGAAATTGTGTTTAGTGTAAAACGTATGGTCACAACATGAAGTGCGAAGAGAAACTCGGGGTGACTGCGAGAAGGTCATCGAGACACACCTCGTTGATTGAGCGCCACCCACATAACTTCACCTCGTTCTGCAGTTGGCATCGTACAGATCCATTAGGCGATTTTACAGTCGCTTCTAACGTCGTGCTATACTTTACGATCCCTCGAACTCTGGACCTTCGTCATCGCCGCACTCGCACTCGACTCAACATATCTTTTTTCTCGAACGGTGTCCCGATCGATGCTCTCAGAAACGGGGTGTGAATGACGTCGGCCATACTTCATCACTCGTACACACAGTTTTGGAACGTAAGCAAGAAAAAGTTTCGTTCTTCCAGGAATTGAGTTACGTTTCTCGACAGATGATTTTCGAAGATACATTATAATTTTAATCTCTCCCTCATTCTGTGCAATTAAGCGTGCAAAACTATAATTAACCGTTGAAAATAAAATTAAAATCTTACCGTGACTTTGGATAATATATCAGATTTAAAATACACATTTCAACATGTAATGCTGGTTTTATCACTCATCAATTACGTAAAAATTATTCACAGAGGGATCGGGAACGGTGGAACGGTCCCTTGCTTGCTTCCGGATAATGATTAGTAACTGTCTTCTATGTCGTCATACGCAGCTTGTAACTGATTTTTTTACAATAAATTATTTATTTCAGAATGATAATGGCATCGAAGGTACCTGGGAAACCATTTCGAAGTGCGTGTGTGAGCTGGGCGCGTGTGTCCAGAACTGGGGAAAATGTTTCAAAACCCCCGTCCGACAGGAAAAGAAATTTTCCCGTAGAATTTTCAAAAACATTTTCCTGCGAAAATAACGCGCAAGAAGAAAAATTCGGGTTTCTTATAACTAAGTATAGGACTCACTGAGAAATGAGCCTTTCGAAGGTAAAATCTTCTTCCGATATAACCCTTCAAAAGAGGGTAAAACCATGAAATAAAACACTTATGAATAGGTATACCGTGAGGACTGTTTAAAAATACTTTTCTCCGCACTCAATTTGGTCAAGGTTTCGTAGTTTCTTACCGTTTCGTAGCTGGTACGTGCATGGTAAATACTATAATCAAAGTCAAATTCATATTCAAATTGTCCCACTAAAGGCTGTGAGGTGTGCCCATCGGGTTCGAACCCTAGCGCTGTTCCCACTGAGCTACACTGACTCCACATATTAAATTATGATGACGATGTACTGGGATATTGCCGTGATAGATTTGCATGAAGGGGAAGTAATAGCTCGCCCGTGCAGCCACGCCTCACATGCAAAGCGAAGCTACATCCTGCGTGTAACGTCTCTCGCTCTTAACACATACGCCACTACTGACAAATATGAATTAATTTTCTCGACTATTCAGGGTTTCCCTTCTCTTTTTGTGACCGGGGGGAGACATCGAAACCCAGCACTGACATTGATGTAATCCATGCTACTAATTCCAAGGTTTCGAAGTACGCAGTTATCCGGATGACGAAACCAAATTTGATTAATAATAATAACAAATTTATTATCAAAACTAGTCGTGCAAAACCATTGCACATACTATCTCATATACGTTCTCCGTCTGCAGCATAGAGTGACAACATACACACACACACACACACACATATATATATATATATATATATATATATATATATATATATATATATATATATATATATATATAGAGATAGATAGATAGATAGATAGATAGAGAGAGAGAGAGAGAGAGAAAGAAAGGGTCATTTCTGGCGTGATCCTCTATATTTGGTGGGCTCTATTCATGCTCAAAGTCACTAGATGAACTTATTACTGTCCTTTATTTGAAATTTCAAAGTAAAATAAATATTCAGAATATTATTTCAAAACATAAAACGAATATTATATCAAAACATAAACATACAGTCTCATATATATGGTAAAAGTGTTATGTAAATCTAATATCGTTGTAGACAGAAATTAATGTATTTTCGTATCTGCAATGTGTTTGCTGTCCTCCTATGAATTTTATTATTATCATAACTTTCATTTCAGTTTACGAAAAGTGTATTCTACGTCTGCTTGGTCCACTTACACTGCTAAATATTATTCATGCTTCTTGAAAGAGTAAGTTAATGTGTAAGTGTAGCAGACAGAAATTATTTTACGAAAAAGTTATCTATGCCATGAAGTGTTCTTTAAATCCTACTCGAAATGGGTATATAACCACCTCAGCTGAGGAACGCAGGCAGCGTGGACTGTATGCGCGCGACAACAGCACGACCAGACTGTACTTCGCCGCTGAGGCCCCGCTGCTCGCCAAATGAAAACACAATTCTATTTATCAATTATTTGTGGTTACATACTAAGTTTTAAATGTTTAAATTCACTGATCTTGTGAACACAGTATTTTGCTGAAGGCGACAGCATAAATTTTATTCCTTAAAAACGTGCCTGGTCGTTTTTAGCAATGTTTTCGAAAAATGTTAATAACTCGTTATATTTTGCGTGTAGAAAATCAAAATTTTTAAATGTTGTCACAAACATACCAGTAATCATTCGCTGAATAAGAATTATTTTTGACACTTTTAGTTTATTGTATAAAAATTAGTAAATTTGACTTATTGGGAAAAGCTGTGAAAATTTCTCGTTTTTTGAATCACTTCTGCCATTTTGAAAGTATTATTTATTCTTAGAACTATTTTTTTATTGAAGTATATGTACAAGAACATGACAAATTTTATGGTGTTAATTATTTTTTTCAAGGATTTTTTTTGTGCATTCTACAGCAGTTCAAAGTGAGGGCTCTATAATAAAAAATACGATAGTCTCAGTAATTTATTGAATCAAAAGATATCATTAGGCTTGTCTATTTCTAGTTTTCTTTTTAAGCATTCGATGGCGCCAGGAAGCATTTATGAAGTCGTTCGATACTAGATATGTGGCCGAGTGATTATTCTGGAGCGCGTGCTCCTTAAAGAGACCGAATCGTCACCCGCTGGGAGGGAAAGCAAACCGAGCTGAAAACTCCTCTCGCTCCCAAACACCCCCCGCGCTCCCTCACGCAGTTTCCGAAGCGGAGGTATTCCAATTGCTTTGAAGTACTTTGGTTTCCTTCATAGTTTGACTAATTGCGTGAGAAGTTTTCAGCTACGGATTACTTCGTTAATTGCAATACATTTCCAACTCCTTCGGGCTCTGCTCTAATCTAATTGGTATTTTCAATCTGCATTCCTTTCAATTAATAAAAGAGTCATTGGGGGAGAAAAGATAGTGAGGAGGAGAGATTGTGTAATTAAACCATTAGCAGATGCTGCGATTATTTTTTCGAACAAAGCGTGGAGAAAGAACTATACCTTTGAATTAAGCGAAACTTAAGGTAGTCTCCGCTCCTCCCTTCCAAGATAGTGCGCTGTAGATTCTCTCAAGCTGGATCAAAGTCTGGAAATTTATCAAAGATGCAACCATCGACGAAAATTCATTTTTTCTCAATGTTTCTATTAAACTATGCAGCTGTGCACTCTCGTGCTGCTTAAGAAATGAAGTGCATAGCGAATACGACAAAGATAACATATTTTAGGAGGAGAATGCATGTTAATACATAACGTGGAAATGTCATTTAAGAAATATTAATATACTCGTACGTGTTTTCCAGATCTTGAAAAATGGCTTCTTTGAAGAGTGGCTAAACTAATTTTGGATATTTCTTTACGTAAAAATTTAATTTAATTTATTGTACTTTTCACAGTCTTCTTAAGTAGAAAGATTAGTTCGAAAAATTAAGAAAGAAGGAATAGGGAGTACATAGAAAAAGAAGAAATTTATAAAGACGAAAACCCGATACAAAATAACACCGACACAATTCTACGGAACCACCAACATTAATGAATAAGATTTCAGTACATTTTTAATGGTGATTTAGGAAATAATATTTATTTAAAAAATCACACAATTCACGCTGCGGGTACTCGGTGACTAGCATATACAATTTATTTTAGGTGCTCATAAACGTGCATTTTAATGAGGTTTGAAAGGTTTCTAATTGATTGATAGTTGCACTTTGGAGTTTGATGCAACATGTTGATGCATTTCAATGTTAATTTTTACTTTCATTTGCTTATGCCTCAAACCAGTGAGATTTCATCCTCTAGTAGAAGTAAGTTTTATGTACGTTTACTAAATCGATTTCTTGTTTGTTAATGCATTTCGTTCAACGAAAAGCGAAATTTGGCCCACTGTGCATCGCTCCTTTTTCAGTATGTACGTCCTCGTTGGAGGGAAACTGCGGAGGAGGGACGCCGACCTTCTGATATTCTAATAATACCGTTTCTTGACAAATGTAATACTGGTACGTGGTGTTGAAAAGAGACTTCATAAGCGGATTGTGACGTGCAATCTATTCAAATATAGAAGTTTCATTCCGTATTTCAGTCCCTTCACACGAACAGTTCAGTGCCGGCAGTATGGATTCTCAAACTACGACACATCGGTTCTTGCTCTCCTTCAGGAACTGATTACTGTCATAAATTTTCCTAAATTTTTTTGAACTTTGACATATTTTAATAAACAATTTATTGTAAGAAGTAAACTGTTAGAAACTGTATATGACCACGTGGAGAATAAGAACCTGATTTACTCTCCAAAAGCAAGCGAGGGACCATCCCATCAATTCCGATCAAGAACCATAACCGAACTACATTAGTCGCAGCGACCTCAGGCGTAAAAAAATGTAGGAAACAGAATACGGACATTGGTAAATACTCCTTTGTGAATAGAACAATTGTAGACTGGAATAACTTACCTGCGGCAACACTTTCGAACTTACCAAAAAGAGTAAAATGTTTCCGCAACCGTCTTCTTGCTTCGTCGATGATCATATGTGATCATATGTGAAGGATCATATGTGTATCAATAGGATCATATGTGAAGTGCAGTGAAGTGAAGTGAGGTGATTGGAGTTTAAGAGTATAGAGAATGCTTAGAGTGAATAGTAGTAGTGAAGTTTAGTGATGTGTAGTGATGTGTACATAATTGCTCTCAGCAACCCTGTTTTGGTTTTAGTTTTTTATAGTTATTAATTTCTTTTAGTTATGTTATAGCAATTACTTTTACGCTAAGGGTATAATGTGTGTATATTGCGCGTGTTTCTGTAAGAGAAAATGTATTTGTGTATGCATGTGAATATACGCACATCTGAGCTTCAAGTACATAATTAATTTCTTAAATCTAATTTCTTTCTCGTTGTAACCGTGTGTAGTAATTTTCTAAGCATTTTATTCCGTTTGTGTGAGTATTTTATAGATTGATATGTTATTTAATCTCATATTATTGTATTATGTATGTATTCTTTTCTATCTGCCACCGAGCATTGCTCACTAGCAGACTAATAAATTATTATAATTATAATAAGGCAGTGGCGGATTTAGCTTTCCTGCGCCCCAAAGCACAACCATGCAATGCCCTTCACATTATAACTTATCAATTCCTTAAAATATTACGAAAATATTGCTAATAAATATGAACGATAAAATTATCTAAAGTGTGAGATTAATAAGAACGACTGTATTAATGATGCTGCCGCCTCCAGGTCCGAGACTAAGATAAGATATATAATATCTCGGAGTTACCTAACTGCTCACGACGGTCATAACCTCACTTCCCGACGGAAAACCGGAGAAAACCCCAAGTCAGAATGGAAGTATCGAGATAATGCGCACAACAATTATTCAGAGAGTATTAAAATAATGAGGTATTATTTATTGACATATACACGATCAAACTGGGGATAAAGTTTACTTACCTTCCAGTTGACAGAACTTATGGACACGAATTTTAGTAAATGCAACTTGTATTTCTGATTCATGCGTGAGAAGAAATTATGGTAGTACAATTTCAATGACACTCGATTGGACCTTTCGTGTCAGTAAAAATGGGCTTCCATAAAATATTTTTCGCATATTAATGTTCTGTTCGAGATTCGTGATATGGCACACAAGTGAGAAGTCTACCGATAAGAACATTATTATTAATACAGAGGCACGGCCTACTTCACTCGTACAATAATTTTGTTTACTTAATACTTAAAAAAAACCTTTTACCCGTTTCTGTAGTTAGTTCACAAAAACTGCCAGAGTATTATTTGGCAATGCATACAGCTTATTTTTCATTATAATGTTACAGCTAGATTTAATTGAAGAAGGTTCGAGGGCTTCGAATCTCAATGAAGTGGAGATGTATTATTACTGTGTAACATGCGTATTTTTTTAAATTTCGCGTGTCACAAGCTGTGAAATAATATTTGATCTTGGGAAAGTTTCAAACGTGTTTTTCTCATTAAATTACGACTTGTCGAGTTAACCTCGAAATTGCTGGGAAGATGTTCTTAATTAGGAAAGCAGTTCTATGTTGGAGAAGAAATTTGAAACCTGTGCTAATATACAGAACACGAGCATCGAGTATCCGCATGTTGCATTTTTTAATCGCCGCCAATCGATCTAAAGTGAAGTGGAGGATCGTTCAGACAGAAAAAATAAATAAAAGGATTACTGATAATGACAATGTAATGGGTTTTCTACTGGTAACGGAATTACCGATTTCCCAGTAATGGAATCTCTCATCAAATCGACGAGGGAGCTTTTTCATGGGTGGCTTGCGTTGTTCCGCGAAAGTTCATAGTTCATGCGCTCGGTTTACCTCTGCCGACTTCATGGCAAACCTCTTCACGTATTGACTAGGTATTTTCTCTGATCCACATTTAGGGGGATTCTTTCCGAGCTACTCGTCAGGAAAACTTCGCATCGGCATTTGCTATAAACGTGCGGCAAAATACGCGCTATCCAAACCAGAGAGGCGGGAAAATTATTATAGTAATGAAATCTCTACCTGGAGACTCACGCTTCCTCAAAAATTTGAAATGGCATTCACCTCTTCTTCGAGGAAAAATTCATCACTCAGCAGTAATTTTTTCAACGATCCTACGTTTGACTATGGATTTTTATTTTATTAAAAAATGTTGATTTTCTACTTGATTTTTCAACGAACACTTGTGTTTACTTTCTGCGTATTTTACATTTCCGAAATTTTACAGAGAACGACTTTGTGCTTCGCGGAGCTCAGGCTCGATACCTCTGCATGAATACTGAGAAATTATTATTAACTAGCAGGTCCGAGCACTCGATGGTAGAGTGCCATTTTCAGAGATTTTTTGTTCAATTTAAAATTTATCTTTAATGAACATCAGTTTTCGACGTAGCTCTTCTTGATTTTCACGGTATATTATATATATATAAAATATTTTATTCAACTGACTCGTTTCATTCCGTCGGGTTTCACCCACAGACGCTCTTTGGATCTTCGTCCCATTCGGATCCGAGCGTGGATATCTCCCTTATATCGACAACTGTGTTATTTGCGATAAAATTGTGATGACGCATACCTGCGAGTCAATGGCTAGAAGGCGAGCCAATTTTTATCACTGTTTGGGTGCAATAAACGCCCTGAAATGTCTAACAGAATAACCTGTTTGCCGTTGTATTTTATTAATTGCAAAGCCTACCTGAACACGATGCCACGAGAACTTGAACGTTTTACATGATTGATATCTGAAAACTCTGTCTTTAGCGTTTAAATACAATTATTATAAATATTACAATTTGTAATTAATACAGTATGGGTATATTAATCGCTCGAAAAGTGTATAACAAAACGAGGTGCTTGTCGTTTTATTATAATGATTAT